>WBNH01010595.1:195369-263099 GCA_013401255.1 Urocolius indicus
AAAATCACTGCCCCTGGCTCGGGGTCTGTAGTGAAGTGAATCGCTGCCCCTGGTCTGGGACCAGCTGCAGCAAAATGAGTCACTGCCCCTGGTCCGGGGTCAGCTTTATAAAAATGAATCTCTGCCACAGATGCGGAGTCTTTAAAGACATGAAAATAAATCTCAGCTTCACCAGTTCTCTCCACAGAATGCAGGGGAGTCTCTGCTCTGGTACATCTGCTCCTCTCTTTCATCACTGACCTTGGAGTCCGAATGGTTGTTTCTCTCACTGTTCCTGCTCCTTGCACCACCAGCAGCCAGAAGAAAAAGAGCGAAGAAGGAAGAAGCAGGAAGCAAATGGAGGAAGAAACCTCTTCTTCTGGCTTCTTCTTAAAAAGTGATCGTGGAGGTGTCTAATTGGCTCAGCCCTAGTAGTGGGTCTGGCTCAGAGATGGGGAGAGTTGCAAACAACTTCTTACAGGCACCATCTTTACAGCCCCATCCCCCTTACCAGAAAAGGCTGTCATGTCAAACCATGACACCCTAGCAAGGAAGGTGTCTCACAGTGGCTTTGAACTTTAGACCAGGGAAAAGCCCATAGCTGAGAGATACCAGAGGCAACTCATCTCTTTGCAGGAAGAAACTAGTGACATGCTGGCCTTGAGGTGCTGCCAGAGGCCCAGGCTTGGATAATAGTGTTCTGATCTGAATCAGTGCTTCCCTTTCCAGGATGTAAAAGTCTTGCTGGCAGTGCTTAAGTAGGGCACCTCTTTTTCTCTCCCATCCCCAAACTGACCTTACAGTGGTGAACCAATTTCTCCTCCACTCAGTAACAAGACTCCTTCCTCTCAGTGTACAGCTTGGCGACTGCTCACTGGTGCTGAGTCCAAGATTTTGGCCTTTGGGAAGGATTATCATTTCTAAATTGTTTTCCATTTTGCAGAGTGCATCCTGAGTGTGCAGCTCAGCTCAAGGCTCCTCATGTAACACCTGGGGCCATTATTTCCTCCCATGCTCCCTGACATCCCAAGAGCCTCCTTCAAAAAAAGCCCCAGACAAGGATCCAGGGAGGATTTTCAAGAGCCTATGTGTGCTCTGAAGTGGAAACTACATTTCATCTGCAGTTCCCATGGGGCTGGAGCATGAGAGATTTTGCACTAAAGAGGAGAGTAACATGGGGCACACAGGGGGCTGTTGGCCCTTTTGAAAAAAACAAAAGGAAGGGAAGACATCACCAGGAGTTATGCCTCGCTGGGACACAGCAGGTGGGATGTGATTTGGGAATATTGCAGTACAGGCACAGGTACTTAGGAAGAGGTGAGAGAGACTGACAAGTATCACAGATATGGTAGCAGTGCATGGATCCAGCAACCAGAGATGTTCCTATGTATTTTGGGTGGCATACAGTGACTGTGCTGCAGGTTTGGAAGAAGTGAGACTTCCAGGCAGAGAAACCTGTCTTCCTTCCCCAGAGAGACCAGAAAAAAAGCAGTAGGAGGCACAATCTCCCCTCCCTTTGCAGGGTTCTCTCTGCTGTGCTCAAGCAACCACGTACAGACAGCTGTGCTTGTTCTGCTAAGGCACCAGCTTAATTAGTGAACTGGTTGTTTAGCTTTAAAAATACAGAGTTTCGCTTCCTGTCCAGCCTTTTGTCAAGGAATGCAACAGCTCCAAAAACACTTTTCCCTTTCCAGATTACCCACAAAAAGCCTTCCCCTCACAGTTCCTTGCTCTCTGCCTGCCTTGGTGTAGTGCTTCATCTTGGCAAGCCAAAGTGAAGTCAGCTGTACAACTCCATAGGGAAATGCTTTTGCTGATGTGCCTCATGGCATCATCCAGAGCTCTGCCAATACCGGTCATGACGGCTCTGCTTTCCTTCAGCCCATAACATAGGAATGAATTCTCATAAATACTTAAACGTTGAGATTTACAGATAAGAAGTGCAGGTTTCCTTGCAAATCCCCTAGGAATCTACATACTCTAAACTCTTAGGCTTCTAAATGCTTTTGAAAATATTGGCCCAGAGATGCTTAAACAGGAGCTAGCCCCTTAACCTAAGTAGCTTCCAGGATTTTCTCAAAACAACCCGTGGAAGCTCCCAAATGGACTGGTATGCATTGCCTGGGCTCAGATTTTTAAGGAAAGAAAGTGATAGTTGAGAACATCACTCACAGCAAAGACTGTTTTGGCAACACTGAGAAACCTGGGTTAGGTCATATGTAAGTAACACACAGAATCATAGAATTACAGAAGAGTAGGGGTTGGAAGGGACCTCTAAAGAGCATCTAGTCCAACACCCTGCTAAAGCAGGTCACTCAAGAATGTGTCCAGATGTGTTTTAAAAACCTCTGGGAGAGACTCCACAACTTCCTTGGGCAGCCTGTGCCAAGGCTCCCTCACTCAATGAAACAGTTTTTCCTGAAGTGGAACTTTTTGTATTCCAGCTTTTGTCCATTATACCTTGTCCTATTGCTGGATACTACAGAAAAAAAATGTTGCCCCATCTTCTTGACATACACCTTTTAAATATTTGTAAGTATTAATGAGATCTCCCCTCAGTCTCCTCTTCTCTAGACTAAACAGCCTCAGTTCCCGCAGCCTTTCCTCATAGGGAAGATGCTCCAGTCCCCTGATCAGCTTGGTGGCCCTGTGCTGGACTCTCTCCAGAAGTTCTCTGTCCCTCTTGAGCTGAGGAGCCCAGAATTTGACACAGGACTCCAGATGAGGCCTTACCAAGGCAGAGTAGATGGGGAGCAGGACCTCCTTCGACCACACTCTTCTTGGTGCATCCCAGGATGCCATTGGCCTTCTTAGCCATGGGAGCACATTGCTGGCTAATGGTTAGTTTGCTGTCAACCAGCACTCCCAGGTCTCTCTCTGCAGAGCTGCTCTCCAGCAGGTCAGTCCCCAGCCTGTACTGGTGCATGGGGTTGTTTCTTCCCAGATGCAGGACTCTGCACTTGCCCTGGTTGAATCTCATGAGGTTCCTCTTTGCCCAACTCTGAAGCCAGTCGAGATCCCGTTGAATGGCAGCACAGTTTTCTGGTGAATCAGCCAGTCCACCCAGTTTGGTGTCATCAGATAACTTGCTGAGAGTACACTTTGTCCCCTCATCCAGGTTATTGATGAAGATGTTGAATAAGACTGGCCTCAGAACCAGCCCCTGTGGAACCTCACTGGCCACAGGCCTCCAACTTGACTCAGCTCCATTGATCACCCTCTGGGCTCTGTCATTCAGCCAGCTCTCAATCCACCTCACTGTCCACTCATCCAATCCACACTGTCAGAGCTTTCTGATGAGGATGTTATGGGAGACAGTGTCAGAAGCCTTGCTGAAGTCAAGGCAGATGACATCCACTGCTCTCCCCTCATCTAGCCAGCCAGTTATGCCCTCATAGAAGGCTATCAGGTTGGTCAAACAGGATTTCTGCTTGGTGAATCCACGTTGACTCCCCCTGATAACCATCTTTTTCTTCATGTGTTTCGAGATGGAATCCAGGATGAGTTGTTCCATCACCTTTCCAGGGACGGAGGTGAGGCTGACTGGCCTGTAGTTTCCTGGCTTCTCCTTCTTGTCTTTTTTGCACACTGGAGTGACATTGGCCTTTCTCCAGTCCTCAGGCACCTCACCCATCTTCCATGATTGTTCAAAACCAATTAAGAGAGGCTCAGCAATAACACCAGCTAACTCCCTCAGCACTCGTGGGTGCATCTCATTAGGTCCCATAGATTTATGGATGTCCAACTTGCTCAACAAGTCTCTAACTTCATCCTCATCCACCAAGAGAGAGATCCATTCTACAGACCATTACAGGGACTAGGCTTCCCAGGGGCCAGTCTCAGCAGTGAAGACTAAGGCAAAGGGGGCATTCAGTAGTTCCACTTTGTTNTTCCATGATTGTTCAAAACCAATTAAGAGAGGCTTAGCAATAACACCAGCTAACTCCCTCAGCACTCGTGGGTGCATCTCATTAGGTCCCATAGATTTATGGATGTCCAACTTGCTCAACAAGTCTCTAACTTCATCCTCATCCACCAAGAGAGAGATCCATTCTACAGACTATTACAGGGACTAGGCTTCCCGGGGGCCAGTCTTGGCAGTGAAGACTAAGGCAAAGGCGGCATTCAGTAGTTCCACTTTGTTTGCATCCTCTGTCATGAGGACATCCTCCTTGGTCAGCAAAGGGCTCATATTTTACCTAATCTTCCTTTTGCTGCTGATGTATTTGAAAAAGTCCTTCCTGTTTTCCTTTACTTCCTTTTCCAGATTCAATTCCAAAAGGGCTTTGGCCTTCCTGGTTTTCTCCCTGCATACTCTGGCGATGTTCCTATACTCTTTCCAAGCAATCAGGTTCCTTTTTTCCACCTTAAACAGATTTCTTTCTTCTCCTTGAGTAGTTCCAGTAGTTCTTTTTTCATCCATGTAGGCCTCTTGCTTCCTCTTCCTTATTTTCCACTTGTGGGGACACATTGATCTTGGGCTTGGAGGATATGGTGCTTGAAGATCAACCAGCTCTCTTGGGCACTTCTACCATCTAGAATCCTGTCTCATGGAATTCTTCCAAGCAGGTCTCTGAAAAGGCTTGGTGTCCTGCTTCTTCCACATAGGATCTTGAACTCCAGCATCTCATGGTCACTGCAGCCGAGGTTGCCTCCAACCTTCATATCCCCAACCAGACCCTCCTCATTTGTCAGCATAAGGTCCTGCAGCACACTTCTCCTCATTGTCTCCTCAACCATTTGTGACAGGAGGTTGTCATCAACTTTCTGTAGGAACCTCCTGGACTGTGCCTGCTTGGCTGTGTGGCTTTGCCAGCAAATATCAGGATGGCTGAAGTCCCCCATGAGGACCAAGGATTGTGACTGTGAGGCTCACTCAGCTGTTTGTAGAAGGCCCCGTACACTTCCTCTTCCTGGTCAGGTGGCCTGTAGGAAACTCTCACAATGATATCACCCACACTTCCCTGCCCCTTAATTCTCAACCAAAAGCTTTCAACCCACCCCTCATCTCCACCCAGGCAGAGCTCAATGGACTCTAATTGCTCTCTCCATCTCCTTGCCTTGTTGGACTGCCTTTCCTAAACAACACCTAGCCCTCCATGGCTGTGCTCCAGTCATGTGAGCTGTCCCACCACGTCTCAGTAACTGCAATGAGATCATGGTGCTGCATCCTCACCCACAGCTCCAGTTCCTCCTGTTTATTCCCCAGTCTGCTTATGTTGGTGTACAGGTAATGCAGGGTCTTACTTGAGCAGATAGGTTTCCCTGGAAGGGTGCAAGAGGATCCTTCCTGGTTTGACACTCCCTCAGGGTGGTCAGCATTCTGCTTCTTGTCTTGGTGTGGGACTGAGGAGCACTCATCATTGCATTTCCTGCTCTGACCTGTTTCCCTGTTGGATGCGATGCCACGTACTTTGCCATTTCACACCCTGATCCCTCGAGACATATGCAATTACTTTTTACTTAATTACAGGCTGAAATTTGTGTATCTCATGCAAAAAGGACTTGTTTCCCTCTGCTGAAGTGTTTTAAGAGCTTTCAAGTTAAAACAGGAGAAAGAGAGCTGAGGTGAAAGGGCTTATCATCATGTAATGAAATGACAGTACTGTCACGTGTCATGCATTTCACATGAGAAAGTGCCAAAGGGAAAAGGCAACATGGCAAAAAAAGTCTCCAAGAGGAGACCATGACCTCAAACACAACAGGAAAACACACATGTGCATCTGTGTATATGTCTGAACATAAAACACTGACAAGATCCAGTTGCACTTACCATTCCACCCAGAAAGACTGTTACAGCAGTGCTTCTAACTGAGAAAACTCTCTGGCTTTAAGCCAATGGAGAGACAGGCAGCAGTGGAAGTCAGGCAGGGTGAGGAGGAATCCCTTAATATTGGAGCAAAGGGAGAAAAGGGAGTTGTGCTTTCCTCTGCCTTGGCAGAAAGTTTGGCTTTGCATAATGCAATGTAATTGGGTTTCACACCTCTTTTTCTTTTGTTTTGCTAAGGCAATGGCAGGATCCACACTATGACCACATTATGTTTATGGGAATGTCCATTACATAGCCTCTCGTGCAACCAGGATGTCCAGTGAAACTCTGATTCACTGCTTCTCCCATATGAAGCTGATGCCAATGAACTGCCATTGTTTTCATGGACAACCAGGCCACTGCAGGGAGTTGAACTATACTGAGCGTTCACTACATCACCACCTCTCTGATTCTTGAATGGACCTACGGCTTTGGCATATTGTGGGTCTGCTAGTGAAGACACCAGTTTTTCTAGAAGTGTCCAGCCCATAGCGTCCTTGAAAGTCCTGCTTCAGCCCCTTTGCCCCCAGGTCCCACGATTGCCCTATGCAATGGGCTCAGTGGTGCTGTGTTGCTTGGCTCTTACTGCACTCACAGCTTGACAGCAGCATGGAGGAGTGGCCAGGCTCATCTTCCTCACCTTCCTCAAGGTGTTCATTTCTGGGAGACTGCAGCTGCTGCTGGCTTCCCAAGCTGGCCCCTGGCCAAGACCACAGCTTCAGTGAGATCATTGCCTCAGCGGGATCAAAATTAAGTGGCTGGGAGAGAAGCATAGAAAGCAGTAAGGTTTGCTGCAAAAAATAACCCCCTTTTATTCCTTTTCTTTTTCCTTTTAACAGAAGTGTATTAATGGCAAATATCTATTAAACTATTGTAGGCGATATAAGTCAGATACACAGCAGGAATTTGCATCACAAGATTATTCCTAGCAAATACTAGTTGTGTCTTGCTGTTCATTAAACGTACACATCAATGTTCCTGCATTGTCTTGCCCCTGCTCTAGAGGAGACCCTGTCTTTTGCCCCCAAAGTACCCAGATGCACAGCATGGCAGAGGATGGGGCTGATAGGAAGGGAGGGAGTATAGAAATGAGGTGTGTTTCCAAACCCCACAGGAGCTGTTGCATGGAAAATGCATTTTTTCCAGCCCAGAGTCAGGGCAAAGGAATTGAATAGTTACATAGAAGAGTGTAAGAGAAAAAAATTCTAAGATCAGTGCTCTGTTGTGACATCTCTTTAAGATGAGTTTCATTATTTGTTTGTTTGTTTGTTTGTTTGTTGCTATCCAGGTATCATTTACATTTTACATCCACTGTACAGCCCCAGAGATGCCACTGCCCTTTCTGCTGAGGGATCTGATTTCCAGCAGCCACACACCTATGGCCTTGATTACCCTGGAATCTGCCTACCTTCATGGTCCCACACGTACATAGGGCTCCTGGGAAGCACTGCTACCCATCAAGCACTCTGTGAGGCCACCAAGTTCCCTACCAGGGTCATGGGAACTGAGTCAAGTTGGAACCTAGGAAAAGCTTGGGGACAAGTGTTTACAGGCAAAATAGTGGCTCAGCAAGTATCTGATGTGTGTAATTCCTTAAATGGGAGGTAAATCTGCAGTTTGGATAACAATGACTCTTCTTTTCAGTCTCAGCCAAAGCACTACTGAAATCACACATAATCAAATTACTGTCTGCTGTCCAGCTACAGAAAGAGCAGAGATTGCTGAAGGCTGAAAAGACACAGTACTGCAGCCCATAACTTCTTGAACTAGTAGTTATAAGCATTTAACAAGGATTTCTGCCATATTTCCAGGCATCAGGCTTCTAGGCTGTAGTTCACCTGAGACTACATATATTTAGTAAAACAGCAAAGGTAGGAATGATAAGGTCACCAAATGGAGACAGAAGTGTGAGAAAGAAGGAAAGCAAAAGTGGCCCACCAACTCTGCCTGTTTGTGTTATTTCCCCCCATGCCTTGCAGGTAGCACAGCTACCCTGGTCCAGGAGTTAGACTCAGGTTTAAGGTTTAGTCTTGGTCTGCATGGTTGCCCTTAACAGTTATGGAAGAAAGATAGACAATGACTTCTAGAAGTTAACATATGTCATCCCTTTTGACTGTTTTATGGAGATGACTCTGGGTGGGCTAGTGAGAAAATAAGTCCAAGTAACTAAGAGATCTTTGTAGGTAAAGGAAGATCAAACATGGACTGTGTCTCTGAGACTTCCTCTCAGTTTTTCACTGGCCACCAATAGTGTCATGAGAATGTGAGTATACAGTGAGAAAATAAGCTCTATATATTGGACTCTTCTTCACCTCCTCTAAAATAAGGAAGAACAATGAAATTACTGAAAATCCAAATAAACAGAAAGGAAAAGAGAAGAGGTTTCCATTTGTTATACTCACTAGAAAGCCTGAAGACACCTGATGGGTTAGTGACAGACCAAAATGTTTGCCTTGGGAAAACGGTATCACACAGCAGACAAATGTAAGAGAGCAACATGCATGGGCTTAGCATTGCAATTGCCATCACAGTGGCATGCACAGGAGAAGATAGTAATCAGTAGGCCTACTTAAGGGGAGAAAGGCAAAATTCAGGCCAATTAGCTTCTGAGGTAGCTCAGGAAACCTGGCAACTCTACAAGGAAAGTGAAGAAATCAAGAGAAACACCAGACTGTGAGGGATCAGCTGTGAGAAACACAAGCCAGTATGAAAATCTTCTCTATCCTTCTCTGAATAAGACCTTGGGAACAGAGTTAATCAGTTTGATATTGACCTAATGTAATAATATTGCTGCTCATGAGTCTATAGCCAGAGATGACTGGCTGTGCCGGAGATGGTAGAAGATCTGCCCTGAGTCTGTGGCAATCATGAGGCAGACCATGGGCTACCTTGCTGGTCCGCACACCACTGAGATGCTCCTGGGAAAAGCTGGCTTGGGAAGTGGAGAAAAGCAAGTCTTTGGGTACACAAATGGAGCAAGTTCCTGTCACCCAGAAAGTTTCAGATCAACAAAAACCGTTCCTTAATGTTCTTGTCCAACTTTGGAATCTTAATATTTTGTAGCAGAGTTTGGCTACATCAAACGCTGCTCTTACTGGACTGCTGATGGATATAAGACTCCTCAGCAGAACAGGACAGCTGCCCTTCTTGGCGATGACATGGTCTTGTGCTCCCTATCATTCTTCCATTGACAGCTCCCCTCTTCCACACTCTCCCTAAGGTCTGGTGGCACAGGATACTTGGGCAGGAGCAGCAGGTGCTGTCTCACCACTCTCCATGGGGCTGCACTCAGGGTGCCTCCTGTGTCTTGGACACTTCTCCCTCGAGCCACGCTGTGAGGCTCAAAGTGAAGCACAGTTATACGGTGATTTTTCAGGGAACAAAGAAGCTGAAACAAAGAAAGAGCTGACAGACGGACAAAACCAGTGAAAAAGAGAAGAGCTAAGCGTTCATGCTTCGGTCAGAGGACACTTGTACATCCCTGATCCCATGTTGCTCAGATGAAGGCCATGCCCTTACAGAAATCCCAGCTATCTGGAGTGCTATAATTTGTTGTGGGTTGCCGGAAGTCCCATGAAGCAGCTACAGCACCTATTACTGCAAAAGAAAAGGAAACCCTATGAGTGACATCCCCAGCTGTCAGGTAAAAATACAGCAGGGTGGGAGAGCAGGGCCTGTTCTGTGGTGTATTGGGAACCAATAATGATGAGCTGTTGTCTTCATCTCAGTCTTAAAAATACGGAATAGCTTCAGCTCCTGGGCTGCTACATCACTTTGATGGCTCTCATGCTTATGAGATGCTGGGCCACAGTATCTACACATAGAGACAGGTGCTTCACACCATTTACCCCAACGTGTCAGCACAAGTGGCATAAAGAGGTATGACTCAGACTGTAATTGAGGTGTTTCCCTTAGGGAAAACTGTGAGGAAAAAAAACCAAACAAACAAACAACAAAGCAAACCAACCAACCAGATTTAGAAAGCTTTTAACACCATAAATGAAAGACAAACTCACCACAACAGAGCAGATGGTAAGTGCTGTCTGTGGGAATGTCCTGTCGGGGAGGACAGCGAGGCAAAGGCCATGTTTCAAAGACGTAACTTTGCTTCTGCTGTTCCCAGGATATCAAGGACTGCAGAGCCAAAGAACTTTCTTTGCTTCCATTAGAAGTGCCATTACCTTATGAGCACAAAAAACTGCTGTGCTTTCCAGGGGAGAGCGACAAGCTGTGCCTGGCAGCTCTCAGGGCACAGTAGCCTTTTTTCACAGACGAGATGCAGCTAAGAAAGCAAAGGTATGAGTGACAGCTCAGCCATCAGGCCTAAGAAGTCGTCCCTCGGGGCCTTGTTTGAAAGAAGTAGCTCAGAAAACACCAGAGGAGAGTAGTAGTAGAGACCTCAAAGGTACCTTTTGCCTCTGAAAAGGCAACATCTGTAGGAAGGAGAAATGAGGATGGCTTGGAAAGAGCAGGAAGTTTTTCATGCTGTGTTTAAATTATATTTGGTGCCTCTGTAGCATTTGAAATGTTCAGGTCTCTACAAAATGATAAAGAGCTTCAGAACATGGGTTACCACCAACCTTCATCTACAAACATAGCTGGAGAATCATAGTGGTAAGTGGGCTGCATGCAGCTCCAGAGTAAGGTGGTGGGAGGAGCTATGTTGGTTTCTTCAGGTGTGTTGAGACCAAGGACATGGCAGCACCTGTGTGGTAACACCATGCCAGGGCTATGTAGCAGATTTCAGGCCTACCATCCCATATCATCTGACCCTGCTACCTGTCCTTTTTGAGTGAGACTTGAGGTTTGCTCAGGGGAGGCCAGAGATGAACTTGACACTGTTGTTTTACCGCTTTTTTCTCCTCACAGCCCAGCAGCTTTGTGACTCTGATGAGGCTCAAAGCTCCCCAGCAGCTGGAATAGATGGCTTTGAAGGGTTGGCTGACAATATTTCTGTCTATGTGTGATTTTGTGTATATTTATGTGCATCTTCATCCCATAATGGGTGACATTGTGTTGCCTTTGGCAACTGATAGAGGTTTAGGCTTAGTACAGATGCTGAGAGAGAAGGAAGCATAATTAGACTTGAAGAAGAAGGACAGGTAATAGTAATTTTGAAGAAAAACAGTAACAATCTTAACAGTAGCTGACATCCTGTTTGGAAAGACAGCAAGAACATTTGTTATCTTTTCTGCCAGAATGGCCAGGTCCTGGTTTATTGATGTTATCTTGAAGATGACAGAAAAACGTATTAATCTGCCTGAAATGAGAATCTGGGCTTTGAGAACAGCAGTTGACGCCTTCTGAGGGACAGAGTGAATGAAATCACATTTTATAACTCACAGCAGTGTCTGTAGGCAACTTGAAGACCCAGCTGCACCACTAGAACCAGTTTTCCCTCAGTGGCTGCAATCTGGCTGTCAGAAGCAGCTCCTCAGCTCAAGTTACCTTTGCAGTAATGATGGTAAATGAACAAAACCATATAGGCCCTCCACACAACCGTCTGACCAGATATGCAGCAGTGTGGAGAGGCAGAGCTGACTGAAGACTAAAACAAATTTTTTCACCCAGACATACAAAACAAAGTACTCATGACACATGAGGAGTGAGCTAGAGGAAGAAGAAGAGGCTGAGCTAAGTAGGCTGAAAGTCAAATGGGAAGTGGCAGTACAAACAACAAAGGCGTGGAGTAGTTTTGGCTGCAAGGAGCCTCCGGAGTTCACCTAGTCCAATACACCAGTTTAAGCCACTCAAAGCTGGCCCAAATTCAAAGTGAGAGCAGGTTATTTAGGACTTTGGCATGCTGGCCTGTGAACATCTGCTGCAGAGATGGAGGTTCAGCCACCTCCAGGGGCAACATGTCTCAGTGATGAACCATTCTCAATGCAACTTTTTTTACTGATCCCCAAACCAAATGGCCTTTGTTGTGTCTTGTGACAGTTACATCTTGTCCTTTATCTTGGAGAAGAGTTTGACTATCACTTCTCTATAACCCCCCATCAACCAATGGGATGCTGCAATTATTTCCCCCCTTAACTCTTTTCAGTCTACACAAGCCCATTTTTTTTTACCTTCTCTTCATATATTATATGCTCCAGCACCCAAGTTTCTTAGTAGTTGCCTGCTGACTTTGTATTCCCCTGTCCAAACCTAGACGCTACTTCTTACATGGTCTCACAAGTGCCAAATAGAGAGGTATAATGTCTTCTCCAGACCTGCTGCTATGCTCTTGCTAGAGCCTTTACCTCTATTCAGGAGTTCCCTGTTCCTCAACAGGGGCCCCAACCCTTTTCCACAGGGCTGCTCTTGAGGCAGTTGATCCATAGCCTATGCTGTGGGATGAGCTTATTCTGTCCCAGATACAGTCCATTTTCTCAGATTGTTGAAGTCCCTCGTGGTGACCACTTACCATCACCACAGTTTTGTATCTCCCACAGATTTGTTGAGGGTGTGCTCCGTCCTGTCACCCAGGCTGTTGATCATGATGCTAAATAGTACCAGCCCCAACAACAGCCCTTGAAGACAAACACTCATAAGAAGTTGCCAGGTAGACTTTGAACTGTTGACCACTACCCTTCCACCCTGATGGTCCAACCAGAAAATATCTTGATGTCCACCTCTCCTTTCTTCCTAATTTCTATTTTTGTCCACGTATAATCTTTTACCTGGTTAATATTACATGTAAAGCTGGGAAAAACAACTGATAGAATGCCCAAATGTATCTCAACATCACATGTTTTCCCTGTAAAGTAACATCTCCATTCATATGTCTGGCAGCAGTGCCTATGCAATTGCCCACTGTTTATCAACAGAAGACATGAAAAGTTCCCAAGAAATACAAAAAACATGATAATTATCTCAACAGCTACTAGCCTCACATAAAATGCACATGCTTTCCTCTACTGCTCAAGCCAAAAAAGGGATGATTATTAATTCTTACCAATGTATTTGAATAAGTACATACAGAGATGCTGCTCAAGAGGCTCCCCTTTCCCGCCATCCTGCCTCATCTCTTACACCCAGGGTCTGTGGAGCATTCAGCTCCACACCACACACGGCCCTGCACTTCCACAGGAGTGAAATCAGTGCTTCGCTATCATGGTGATATGAGGCAGAGCCGAGCAGAGAGAGTAAAAGAGCAAAGGTGCCAATCAGTGCTAGATGGGAACAAGCTCCTGCTCACAGTGAACTGGGACTGGGGCTTCATTCCTGCTTATCTGTTTAAAATGTTGACTTGTGCTACCCATTCATCCAACACGTGTCTTGCCGAGCGGACTGATAAAGCTGATGACAATCCAAGCTGCCTGCTGTCAGATGTACAGCCACAGCCTGAGCTGATGGCTCTGATCTGTACCTCTGACTCCTTCTGTCAGCAAAAAGTGACAAAGATAACATCATGGTAAATCCAAAGGGTTAACACAAAGAAAAATCACCACTGTGGTCTCATATATTTGTGTATGGTAGTGCTTTGCTATACACAGTTACCATGCCTGGGCTTATGAAGCAGAAAGCATACAGGTATGAAGCACAAGCATTTTGTTATTTTGACAATCTTCTTCTCCGCAACGATAAACCCATTTTATATCAGGATGAAATTATGGACTCAGAGGAATTAATTTTCAGTCCATAATGTGCTCTGAATCAATTTTGAATTAATAAAGACTTCTTATACCAGGTCCTCACCCTGGGCATGCAAGGAGGAATGCAGGAGAAAGGGGATGAAAGCCATGCTGGGCTGGGGCATATTCTGCAGCCAGTGGGATCAAACACAACCATCTCTTCAGGTGTGTCACCTTTGGTTGGCTTTGAGGCAGCACCCCAGAATGGATCAGAAGATACTTGCAGGGATATGAGGAAAGCAATGCAGTCATTGGCACATTGCTGCAGCTGCCGCAGTTCAAAACCTCAGCCAGCTCAAATGCACCAACCTGCTCACATGCTCTGCCTCAGAGCTCCTCTGAGAGGCATGTAATTAATTAGTCAATAAAAACACACACTTGGTTATTGTTTGTTGGTCACTAGTCATCATACAGAGCTATATTTACCCAATACCACTAGAAAGATACCACCAAAAAGACCTGAGCCCACATGTTGACTGCTGACATCCACAGAGATGGCATCAGGCTTAGGGACTGCTGCATAACCTGCATGACTGGCTTCTCTGCCTTTTGGGAATGGCTGAATCAACACAGACCTTTGCTTTGGGGAGAGACATCTTTGAGGCATAGATCTGGTTTTCCCTGGCAAGCCAGATGCCTTGAAAACCTTCTGGAAAAGTGGTGCTCAGTCTTTTTTTTCTCTTGTTATATTGGCAAAGGGATGCCATCTCTTTCCGCCAGCAGGAGTTTAACAAAGCAAAGCCAACCACTCCTCTGCCCAGCGTTCACTTCCCTCCTGCACAGGAAGATCAACTCTGCAACTGATGACTGTGGGAGTCACTTTAAAAAAAAAAATGTTGCCTCTGTGTCTTTATGCTTCACAACTGAGGCTGTAGTAACTAAGCATTTTAATTCTTCCCATTATCTTTGCCCTGAAGAATGTTGTAATGTTCCTTAATAAGTTTTAATTTACATAGGAACAACACGTTCCTGAATGCAGTTCTTCTCGCACTATAATGCACTCACTCAACTGTAATATTCAGGGAACTGAATAATATCAGCATTATATACCCCTAATTCCAAGTATTTAGTGGAAGGAGGACCTAAATTGAGTTTCTGAACCTGTTCTTCATTAAATGCAGCTAGGAGCACAAAGAACTTGTTGACTCACTGCAAATAGCCAGCCCCAAACTTGGCCTTAAATGTTTTCAGTTCTCTTATCAAACTCCCGTGTGCACAGAAATTTGTTGGCTCCTCCCAGAGCAACAGTGGTTATCATCTGCACTCTGTTTTCTGAGGACTTTTTTATGCCCACAGTAGCATTTTTAAAATATGACTCAATTTCTTCCATGACCTTGCTCCTGCATTATCAAATGGAATTGATTATATTACTTATGGTTCAAATCCAGACAGAGTTTTCAGTGTATATTACATGGGCTTGGTGCACACAGTTTCTCCAGTAATTAAGTAATTGCCATGGATGGAATATGCCTTCAAGCACAATGCTTGGAGCATCTCTGCCCTCTTTACAAGCCTCATCATACATAAACGTTCCTTGTCTACCACACATCAGAGATGGAAAATGCCTGTAGAAATCTGGAAAAAAGATGGCAAGGTGCCATATCATCTCAGACTGTAAGCACAGTAAAGGTTTAAACCGACCATAAGTTATTGGACCTGAGGCAGGAGAAACTCTTTGCACTATTTGACACTGGAGGTCAAATGGCAACTCCTGTGCTCTGTTTGAGCCTGATTGTTTATGAAGCAGCCATCTTACCCTAAGGAGTGCCAGATCTGGTCAGTCTGCAGAGCAGCATGAGTAACTTGTGGGAGATAACTGTCTCCCACTGGGAATGCAGATGTCCTGATGGAGCCATCCTGATGGAGATCCGGACAGAGGAAAGCTCTAAGTTCACCAGAGGTTGTTGTCTGGCCACTCCTAAGGGGAAACACCAGATCTTATGGTATAAATTATAGCTATGGTGTCTTCTGCCTCTGTAATCCAGGGTAGGATTAAATTAGAGTCCAAGTCTAGCACTGCTGATCTTTATACAAGTTTATGATGGGATCACCACTTCCATTCTGAAAGGAAAACAAGGAACTTTTAGCCAGGCAAAGTTCTTCCAACATGCCTGCCCATTGTTGTGTGTCAATTACACGAGGTAGCAAAGGAGTGTGACAAACAGTGCCCTGCAAACAGTCTCTTGCTTTTTATTTTGGGATGTTTTGTGTTCTAAGTTGGTCTTTTTAAGTTCTCTAAGTCTGCATGCCTACTAGCCCCATTCTGACCCATGTTTCAAATCACCCAAAATCCTCCTCTCTACCCTTCTATCTCTTTACAAAGGGATAATTGAGAAGATCCTGTACAAGTTAAAACAGATGGAGTTTCCTGAGGGAGTTTTCCTGGCATGGGGAGAGACCCAGTACCTGGGATCTGGCCAGCCTGAGAAGCAGCACAGTGTATAAGGGTGAATAACTCCTTGTAGATTAAGAAAATAACATTCTGAATCAGTGAAAGAACAAAAAAGAAGGCCTTTAGAATTTATTAAAGTGTAATAAATTGTACCCATAAGGGATTCAGAGTGATTACAGCTATTACCTCACTAGTATCTTTTCAGGTATTGTGTAGGAAGCTACTTGATTGGGAAAGGAGATGGTTATTTTTTCAGATTGCTCTGTTTCATCCACTTTATGACACTGCATACTGTTAACCATGTTGAAGACTATTAATGTAGTACCACAAAGTCCTTAACACTTAAAACAAAATTCAGAGCCTGTCCTTAGCTATGTTATCTCTGCACCCCTACCCATCTGGACATTGCACTGTGGGAGGCAAAGGCCCTGAGGCAAAACTGTGTGTGACCAGGCCACAACACACCAACGTCTTCAATTAGATGCAACAAAAACTGGCCAGTTTTTTCTTCTGAGAGCCCTATTAGCTTAAATATGTCTTTTTCTACACTTTTAAGCAAAAGAGGGTTCAAACAATTTACTCCATTAGACAGCAGTGAACATCCCCTCCCATTCTCCCCATCTGCATCTGTGTGGCTGGGCTTCTGTGTTCAGAGAGAGAGAGTAGTGCTTCCCAGACCAGCACACAGACAGCAATGCCCTACTACAGAACAAGTTGGCACCTCTGAAAGGCAACCCAAATGCTCAAGACACAGACCAGCTGCCTGAACTGTTTGAGAGGTGTGGACAGACTTAGATCTCTCCCCATCCTTCACTCCCCCTTGCACCTGCAGATGCTGAAATCTGCACCTTCAAATGGCCACATTCGCTTATTATTTTGGGATGCTGCCAACATTGGAGAAGGTTAATGAAGGAAAATAACATCCACAGCAGTTTATATGTGAGCTAATTCTAAAACATATTTTTGTGGGTGAAGTCAAGGTATATCTGTAGATCAACATCTCTCCAGATGTCAAATTCTAACCATCTGCTAGTGACAAAAACAGAAAAAAAAAATATCCTTAAAAGGCTAAATCTCTTATGTAAGAAAGCATGCAGCAGCCCAACTGCATAGGTAGATATCAGCAAACTCCAAGTCGTATTGTTTAAAACAAACTTAGGGAATTGAAGGGGAAAGCACCTCTCGAAGCTCTTGCTTGACTTGAGTTTCTGTGTTTCCAGGCACAAGAACGATACAAAAACCTGTCAGTGAAAAGTTACTTCAATGTTTAGTTTTAAAGAAATGCAAGTCAAGACAATGAATGTCTTGTCTTTACTGGTATACAGACAGTATTCCAGGGCACTGACATGGAGATTTCAACCTTTTTATTGCAGCCCGTTAGCTTTTTTCAATAGCCTTCTTTTGATTTACCTCCATAGCTGTGTACTAAGTGATAGACAGCTATGTCACACAAACCCCAAACAGGCAGTACTTCCACTTGAATGATAGTAAAATCCTCATGTGGTCTATAGGGCTTTTTCTGTTGCAGAGGTGTCTGAGGAAAGAGCCCTCAGTACTGAATTAGAAATTTCAGGCTGTCAGTGAAGACCAAAAAAAGGGGTGAAAAAAAGGAAAAAGGAACAGGAAAAAAAAATTGGTGAACTGTACATCACCAAGTACTTAGGATTTTTAGCAAGGATTCCTATATTGTTTGTGGCAGATACAACTTTCTGCAAATCTCCTCGCCGACATGTAGATACACACTTTGAAACACTCAACAGCATGTTTTCTGTAGCTGTCAGATTACATTGAAGGTTGCAACAGGTAACCTTACTCACTTATTATTACTGCCATTATTCAAGCAATTCCTTCTTTAGACGTTACGAAATATGCATCATGAATAGAATCTGAATAAGCACATATTTTCTTTGTTGTGTTAATGGCCTGGCTGAAGTCCACCAGAACAGGTTTGTGTGTGAGTCTGATTGTTTTGTTTCAAACCTCTGGATGGTTTGTACATATAGGCTAGAAAGAGGGCACTCAGCACAGATCTGTTCATTTGATGTTACCTCAACCAAGACAAGAGCCCTGTTTGAAAACTATTTTTTAAGCAAGACATTCTTTTACTAATGGAAATAATTTCATAATTGATGGAGAAAAAATACTTCTAGCAAAAGGCAAAGTGAAAGGCATCTTTGGACTCCTATAAAATAGCATATTTTTTGTATTTATCAACACCTAATCTGGTGAGAAGAGACAATTCAGTAAAGTTACAGGATCACATGGATAAACCAGTTACTCTACTGGTATCTGTGATGTGAAAACTTGCCCAGATGATGAAAACACGTTTAAAGCATAAGTAAGCTAAAGAGATGGGTGAAATTTCTAAAGACTAACCACTAAATCCTTTTAAGGTACAGCCATCACATTGGTTTAGGAAAACAACTGTAAACAGAATTTCCTCCAAGATTCACAGCATTTTTTTCACCTGATTTGAATAACACAGCAGTGTGAACATTTTTTTGTTTCTGCCTCTCATTTTGGTGTCTTTGCATTTTAGTCCCTTACCTAATCGGCATCCAGGACTAAAATCATCTTTTCTCAGGCCCTAAGCTCTTAGGAATCTGGCAGAAGACTATCATGAACAATTTTTCCCCAACAGGGAGCTGGACAGACTGTACAGCTGTGTCTCATGAAATGCTCAAACACCTGGAGATGGAGGACATGTAAGATGGTCAAAATAATATAACTGTCCTTCAGTCTCTCAAAATTTCCAGAAGGACATGAGAGAGTTTCCTGAACTGTTTGAACAGAAAAGCCTTTTCATCCACAAAATAGTCTCCTGAACCTGGGCATCTGCCATAGACCTGGCAGTTTGCTTTGGAAGAAATTCTCATGGGCTGATTGCATCCAGCTGGATTAGTGAGAGAATGTACCCCAGATAATCTCTCTTGACACAGGTGATGCACTTACAAAAAGCCATCATGAACATCTGATCAGAGCCTCTGGTTCCCAGTGCTATGGGAATTTAGGCTGGTAAACATACCAGCAGTCTTCACTTCTGTTTTGTTTTGCTGATATGATTTGGAGCTTGTGAGAGCCTCCTCCATTGCCAGCCCTGACAGAGCAGCCCTGTGCATAGTCACACAGGACACAAAGATCTTGAGCAACCAGAGCAATTCCCTCACTTTTCACGTCTGAACTGGACAACATACATTTGGGTCTCCTGTCTGTAACAGCCTTTTGCCTCTCTTACAAGACTGACAACAAAAGTGCCCACTAGCATCAATTGTGATATTAATACCTTTTAGAGCCGTTTCTAAGCACCTAATTGCAGTATGACAACATACTGACTCACCACATCTAGGCTATCGAAAAACCTGCTTTTTTCTTCACTCCCTGCAGCTCAGGTAGGAAGGCAGGGAGTGGGGCAGGGAGAAGGAGAGAGGACTGCTACTCTAAGCATCTGTGGTACAATCAAACTACTCTTTCTCTGTCCTTTACTTTATTCTTAAGCCAGAAGCAGTTACTGTCTTTCTGAGCACAATGTGAAGTCATCAAAGGCGTTGTGCCTGCCAAATTGCTCACTGAAGATGGAGTTCCTTTTAGCAGTGCTCCTCTGGAGCTATTGCCTCCTCAAAGCACAATGCTGACACCACAACAGTGTGGTAACTAAACAGGAGAACTAGTTCCCAAGGATTTTCAAGCCGTGGGATCTGGCATCTGTCTCTGCTTTTATACCTCTGTGTACATCACTGGCAAATCCTGACTGTGAGAGTTCTTAGATCCCAGGTTTCAAATGGAGAAATTCCACCTCAGCTCCTAAGAGGAGCAGGTACAGACCCTTGAGCTGTAACAGTGCAAACCAGTTGATGAATTCTCCCATACAAGGGTTTCAGAAAACATACATACAGACCTGCAGTTTCATTTTAGGGCTGGCCAGAATCCATGTACTCAAGAGAGGCCCCTGGTAATAAGTAACACGAGAAAACAGTGAACCCATATTAGACCTTTCACCCAAAGCAAATGCTATCTGCCGTGCCAAGACTGCTGCTCCACCTGCACATCCTGCCTGTCCTTTTCTTCTTGCAAGATCCCAGGCTGGAGCTGGCAGAGGCAAGTGAAACTTTCTGTCTCAGCCATCCTGTGGGTGAGAAGTTTTCCTCAAGGGAGTTATCCTACTCAGGGAATCTGGCAGCCCATAAATCACAAGACTAATGCTCATTGTAAATTAAGGCAGAATCAGCCAGGCAGAAAACTCCAGTGGCTGAACATTTCATGCATTATAAATAAGAGTAGTTGCCTTGTACAACACAAAATAACCAAGAAGCAACAGGATGTCCCTTA
This sequence comes from Urocolius indicus, assembly GCA_013401255.1. Classification (NCBI taxonomy): domain Eukaryota; kingdom Metazoa; phylum Chordata; class Aves; order Coliiformes; family Coliidae; genus Urocolius; species Urocolius indicus. Next base: position 215,495 of record WBNH01010595.1, read on the forward strand.
CATTGTGGCTACAGAGATTCCCTCCGTGCACCTGGAGGAAGCATGCACTGTAATAGTATCATATTTTATTGTCAATGCTTGGGCATCAAAGACAAATTCAGCTCCTTTTTCTTGGCTGCTCTCGGGTGAAATTGAGTTTGTTGTTCACTTCTTGCACTAGAGAGCGAACAAAGCTTTATGCCTCGTTCATCTTTTATCTGTGGAAGAGGAATGGACAGGTTTCAACGTAACATTTCCCTGGTTCCAATTCATATTGAAGTGCCACTGGATCAGCTAACAGATTGAGACAATGACAAACCAATGGAACCACCCAAATCTGGCTTAAAGCTTCTCTAGGGTCAAGAGAGCCCTAAGGACCTGGCTTAAGGCAGGCTGTCAGGAGAATATATGTAGGGAATGGCAATGAATCTGACTTCCAGTATGATCTCCCCATCTTCTGCTCAGCTGAACCCAATTCTGTCTCCTAGGGCTCCAGCATAAGCAAACATTGAGATAACTTTCATTTTAAGACCATTACTACCCCAGCTGTCTGCAGCTTCAAGCAGAAGAAATCAGCTGCTGAGGAAAGAGATCTACCTCTAGAAACAAGTCAGAAACCTGATGATAATGAGTTGTGCCTCTGTTTTTTCATTCCTTAAACAAAAATTGGTATGTCTTCATACAAAATGATGGTACTTAAGTCACATCTGGCTATGGCAATCTGCATGTTGGGGGCTCGTAGGAGGTGTAACAGCCTGCTCTGCCTTGGATGGGAAGTCATATGGGACCACTAGCAGATGTAAAGACATATCAGTCCAGAGCTCCAGGAGGATTAACTGAACAGTCACTCCCATGCTCTTCATCATCTCTCTGTTGTGGTAGCTGCACTGACATGCCACTAGCCCCCCCTCTTCTGTATTTTAAAAAGCTCTAGATGGTCACACTCAACTGCCTTCGAAGCTCCCCTGACCTTGCCTTGAATACGCAACTCTTGCTTGTGTCTGAAATGATGAAGTGGTCTGCGGTGTGAGCAGTCAGGTCAGGAGTCTTCACTGCAGCAGTTCTACTTAAGGGGTAGGAAAATACCATTCCTCCTCACTCTTTATGAGGAAATCACAGTCTCACCACATTTCTAGGGATTCTTCATAGTCTTTCTTTGCTTCTCTTTATGGCCCAGATACCCAACCTTTGCTCATCCATTAAGAGCACTGAATAAAACCATGCTCAAGGTAATGAATATCATGCTTTACTCTTCCTGTTTGCTTCAGTCTGTAACTTTCTAATTTCCCCTGGATGATGGCAACATCAGAAGGTCTCACATTATTTGCAGCCATGTGTAGGATAACTCATATTCCCTGCCAACCACTGGGAGCTTCACAAAATATCTTTTAGTGTCTTAAATCCCTGACCGAATAACAGTTCATCCAAGTCATTAGCAAGCACATCACCATCTCAGCAAAAAAAAAAAAACCAACAGATGAGCATCCTACAGACAGGTAAAGCAGAGGCAGAATGTTTGCACTGCAGAGCATTCAGAGTGCGTGTAACCCTGTGCTGAGGAATTCACTGTCATTGCCCACCAGTGACTGTACTGGTTTACATCAGTTGCCAGCTTGAACCTGTATCTCCAGAACTGATGTGCTGTATGTAGGACCTCAAAGTCACAGCAAGCAGGGAAGTACTCCAATCCACTGCACTCAGTGGGGATTAGCCAAGGAAGACCAAAGAGTTAAAATGAGTGGGCTTTAACCTGTGCTATGTGGCTTCAAGTGACTTCTTAGGATCAGCAGACAGCTCCTCAAATCTAGTAGCTGACAAATGTCATGAAATTACTTTCCCAGGATCACTCAGACTGTGTGACTGCAGTTGCAGAAAGGAAAGTGCATGGAATCCTGCACCCTCCTACAAGATATTAATGGAGACAGACTCAGCAAGTCTGCCTGATTATTTACAGGTTCATAGAGCAAGTTGTTAGGTTGGTTTTTTTTTTCAGTTTGCACTCTTCTTTATCTTCAGTGTCCTATTTCCCTCGACAGCAGTGCCACTTACTCCAAAATTATTAATGAGGATTTTTTAAGGTCTCAGGAGATGAAGTCACTCTAATGAAATCCTACACTCTTTAAATATAAAAGGACATTTGATATTTGGTTAGGGATTACTGTAAAACATACAAGTCTGGTCCTAAACCTAGTCTTGGAAAACTTGCATTCCTTTCCTGAAGGATAAGAACAAGATACAGACTGGAAGTCCAGGACAGCATCATTTTCTATTCTGAGAACAGGTCTCTGCTGATTTTTTGTTTTTCTGCATTGGGAACCCAAAATATATCACTCTGGCTTCAGCTGGTTTGGTTTTCTTCTGCAGCAGTGCCTGTAACAGCCTTCTCATCAAGGCAAATAGATATTTTCTCAGTGATTACCAAAGAAGCTCATGATTTCACAGAGTTACTGTGACTTTGACTGCCATCTGTGTGTAATGAAGCAAGCCATAGAAACAGCATGTCTTCTGTTACTTATGCTTTTGGTGTGTGAACATATTCACCTATGTATATACCTTGCATCATCCTGTATATATTGGCTCAAACACAATTGTTTAGAAAATCTGTGGAAAAAGTGTGTATGACTGAAAAACTGAAATGTAGTATAATCCTAATAATTCCTCAGTAACCTTGTATAGTTCTTATCATGATCTCTCCATTCATTTGATTTTGCTACTAAATCCCTGATGCTTTCTCAGACTACTTATCCTCGTAGGCTGGAGGTCAGGTTGCACCCAGAATGGCAGATTCTTCTCTGATAGCATGTCCAGCGTGAAGGAGATTCCCTGCCTTCAGCAAGTTTTTTTTAATGAGATTATTGATTTCACTCTGCAAGCGAATCAAAGTAGATCACCTGACTGAGTGCGCTGGGATTTTATTTGAGGGGTAAGGACAAAAGGTGAAGTAAAGAGTAGAACAAGCAAAGAAAGTCTCCTCCAGTTTTTAAACTCCCAACTCTGTATTGGGTGTTGTCAGAGAAATCAGACAGCAGCATAAACCCCAGTTCTTTTAGAAGCTTGTTGAGTTATGGTTGCTTAATATGATGTAAGGTTTTCCTTAAGACATTCACCTAATACAAGATTACCCTCCCTACATTGTTTATCAGATCTAGACACTAAAAGGCTTAAGTGTAAAAGAGCATTCACCTATGACACTGGGGAGCACAGGGATGGAAAACCAAATTATCTGAAATATAAGACAACTGCAAAATGAGTCTCCTTCAAGGTTTTATGTATAAACTGTTGCACTGTCTCATAATATCACTGTTCCCAAACCCTGCTCTGGGTAAACTACTAGAGAAATACAGGTAAAAGAAGGAATACTTACAGGCTAAGAGTAGTCTTGCAAAAAACAACTCATTTTGGAAAAACAAATATGGTCTCTTCATACGGCATATCATACACAGTTTTTCCATAACCACTGTTGGATTATGGATTATTTTTAAACCTCAAGCCAGTGCCTGGCACCGGTACATTACTCTCTGGGATAATAGGCTCTGGTTTCTTTAGTGACAGAGAGCAGGAATTTCCTGCAACAGCAGTAGTTTACACCAAAATCATGATGCTTTCTCCTGTCAGATTAAAGGCAATGCCTTTCAATGCCTGTTTCTGTTTAGAGAATGCACATAGTTCTCTCCAGGCCCTGAAGAAAGGAAATTAAACTTAGCCAGTACAGTAGCATGGCTGTCTCCAAGCACAGTCCCATGTTACCAAGTCAAAATAATGACATTCTCAAATTCTTCCATAGGTATAAATTAGAGATGGGGAGAAGCTTTCAGCCTCTCTACAGATGGATGGCTGAGGCACTCCAACCTGCCAAGACTCAAATATGTGGCAACAGGCAGGCAATCTCGCCAGGCGGCAGCAAGGGAGCCCAGAGCATGAAGAGGAAGAGGCAAGCAGAGGTATTGCTCTTTCAGCAACTCTGGCTCTTGAGATCCTGATTCTGTTCTCCCACATAATTTTTATTACCTTAAAGAATGATCCAAACAACTCCATTAGCACAATCAAGAGTATGAAAAAGATCCTAGAGATGATTCAGTATGTTGGTCCATGAAGGCGTAAATGTACTGACATATTTCAGTTGTCCCCATTCTTCTCTGTGTCCCAGATGGACAGAGGGGCTCTGAGCATCAGCTTCCCTTGCAGTATGTGGTAGTTTAGCCAGATGTCCACCAAGTCATAATATCACTCCCCCTCCTAAACTGGACAGGAGAGAGAGAGAAATATAATGAACGGTTTGTGAGTTGAGATAAGGATGGAGAGGGCACTTGGCAATTAGTGTCACAGGCAAAACAGACTTAACCTGAGGATAAAAAGGTTTGATTGATGAAAGTACCAATAAGAACTGGAGATGAGAAATAAAACTGAATCTTAAAACACCTCCCCCACCCTGCCCCTCTTCCCAGGACTCTCCTTCCTTCCCCCCAGCAACACAGGGGATGGAGTTTGCGGTCAGTTCATTACAGATGGACTTTGCTGCTGGTTCTTCTCAGGAGGAGGTCTCCTCACACTTCCCACTGCTACACTGTGGGGTCCCTCTCATGGGAGACAGTCCCTCATGAACTTTTCCAATGTAGGTCCTGGCCATGGGCTGCAGTTCCTCAGGAACTGCTCCAGCATAGGGCCTCCCACAGGGGTAGCTCCTCACACCCTGCCCCTATGTGGGTCACCGAACAGAACAGTCCTTCAGGGACAGACTGCTCCAGCCTGAGTCCCTCACAGGATCACAAGTCCCGACAGCAAACCTGCTCTGTCATGGGCTTATTTCTTCCCACAGGCTCCCAGGTCCTGCCAAGAACTTGCTTAGTCACGGCCTCCTTCAGGCATCCACCCGCTCCGGAGTGGGGTCCTGCATGGGCTGCGAGTGGATCTCTGCTCCCTGGTGACCTCCATGGACTGCAGGGAGACAACCTGCCTCACCATGGTCCTCACCACAGGTTACAGGGGGGTCTTTCATTCAAAGCCTAAGCACTCTCCTCCCCCTCCTTCTCCACTGACCTTGATGGCTGTGGAGGTGTTTTCAATTTCTCACTCCTTGTTGCTGCTGCAGTTTAACAACTTCTTCTCAAATATGTTATTCAGAGGCATTACCTCCATCACTAATTGGCCAGACCTAGGTCAGCTGTGGGGTCCAGCTTAGAATTGACTGGCCCTAACTCTCTAGGCTACACGGGAAGCTTCCGGCAGATCTTTGTTTAAAGAAGCCATCCCTATAGCTTCCCCAGCTACCAAAACACCTGGCCCAGGCAAAACCACTACACAGAGAAAGCACAATTCCTCATAACATGCTTTCTACAGTTGCTATATTTGGCTACTGGTGGCGCCCTTTGGAGAGCACAAACACAGAAACATTTCAATATTTGAGACTTTACTGTGCATTTGAAAACAATATTTTATGGAACCACAGGAGTTAATTTCCATATACAGTTTTGGGTTTTGTATATTTTTGCTCCTTTGACACTTGAATCTGTGGAGTGTAAGGCAAAAAGCATAGGAAAAAAATCCCTTTTGCCTATTTTTTGTTTGATGCTGCTTCTGCTTTGCTGCTAGTGTCATTTACAAACTTATTACAATAATGAATTAATTAATAGGTTACTTGAATCATGTAGCATATTGAATTTCATTACAAGCATCCAGAAAACATTTCTATTCAGATAATCCTTTATGGCCTTAATGTTTGAGGATCAGTTTGTCTCAGAAGATGAAATGGAGGTCAGAAATTCAATGTAGTGTGACAACACTACTTTATTCCACTTACTATTATGCACTGGTGCTACAAGCAGCAATATTTGCAGGAACATTCCAATTTTAAAACTTATTTTGAGAGATCTGCAGCTCATTCGTAAAGATTTGCTGTAGGCAGAGCTTGTCATACAAATATTCATCCTAGAAGTAATTTTCTTTAACGTGTTTTAATGTCTTCCAAAGCAAACAAAGACTTCAGCACTTTTAAAAACACAGATCCCTGTTTATCGATCAAAACACAGCACTTGATTGAACAAAGAACAGCTCTAATTTGACGCTAATATGAAGTACAACATTAAGTGAATTGAGTTACTCTAGAAGTAAACTAACCCACTGAAAGATCAAGCTCTGGTTGTTTACAAGATACTCTATTAGACCTTCTACTAAACTTTGCTTTAACACCATCTTGAATCCAGCTAACTCTACATAATAACCTGTCCAAAAAGGATACAAATACTGGTTTATATAAATCTGTTTCCAGATGATCATATATCATTTACTGAGTCATCCAACAACGCTTCAAACTTGTCTCAGAGAAGATAAGTTAGGTGAGTGCATCATTCATCTCCTGTTCTAATTTATTTAAAATGAAAAATTACCTTTGAAGGATAATAGTTTATGTAGAATACAAAACAGGATTGAATTCAAATAATCTGAACACTGATCTTGTTCGCTAGCTAAAACAGGTATTTCTCATTTTTCTCAAGATGTTCATAAACATTAAAGGCAGCAAAAGCACAAACAAGGAAAAACCCTGGAAAATAGATTCTACTGCATAACATTTGATCTCATTTTTTGGTGCTCCTTTCAATTAGAAGGGAGACAAAGAGGGCTTGTCGGTGAGTGACTCACTTATGAGAAGCTCCGACTGAACCACTCTCTGCAAACCCTAGTTTTCCTTCTCCAGGTAATAAAATGTATGTGATGAGTTCAGGTGTATGAGACTTCATCTAGACAGATATTCCTTGGGAATCTATAGTGAGAGGATTTCTACCCATCACTCTTCTTGGATTCGCTGCAAATAACAACAGAGTGTTTGAAAACAGTCTTAAACTAAAGAAGGTTGTCTTCCTTTCAGTAACCACACTCCTCTGGGGAGTTTCAACTAATGTGTGTCTCACAGAGGGTGTACCTATGTGTTTTTTACTTCAGCTTCTGCCCAATACCAACACTTTTGACACTGCCTATCAGACCATGTGTGCATCTGTGCATGTCTTTACCCTTTTTGCCACCTCCAAAGATTAAACCAGTGGCAAAGCATCTCCTGCCCTCAAACCGTAGCCAGACAAAATCCCAGATGTGACAAAAAGTTTTAAAAAAAAAAAAANCTGTACTGGTAAGACTTCAATAATACCATATTCTGTTTTGGACTCCCAGGATGAGATGGATGGTACTAAACTAGAGAACAGAGCAGCAAAGCACCGTCAGGAGCCTTAAGTATATGCCAAAAAAAAAAAAAAAAAGAAGTTGAGAGAATTGGTTTTCTTTAATCTGATTAAAAAGAGACTAAGGAATGATTTAATAGTAGTATACAGATATTTGTCGAGTATTTAAACACATGAAACAGCCAAAATCCTGATACTGTCAGAGGATAACAAGCAGAAAAAAACCCAGATTGTGGCTTGAGTGGACATTGGGAAAAAAAAAAAAAGCCTTTACTGATCGATAATACAAGTTACTCAAGGAGGTTGTGGAATCACCATCCTTGGAAGTTTGTAAGACTTGGCTAGACAAATGCATACCTAACCTGGTAAAGTGGCAGTGCTAGTTCAGGAGGTTGGGCAGGATGACCTCCAGACATTCCTTCCAGCCAACATTTCTATCACAATCTATAAGTCCTCTTAATTGACAGTAACTGAAACAGCTTTGAAAGGAAATGTGGTTGTTCACAGGGGAGAGAAAAATGTCTGTGCATGTATGAAAAATGGANAATTCCCAGATGTGATAAAAATTTTTAAAAAAAAAAAAAGCTGCAATTCCATAGAGCACTGGGCTGGTGGGAAAGAGAAGTAAAAGGGCAGAAACTGCGGCTATGCTGCACATCTGTAGATATATAAGGTATATATATATATACATATATATATATATATATATATATATATATACACACACATGTATCTGTACTGGTAAGACTTCAATAATACCATATTCTGTTTTGGACTCCCAGGAAGAGATGGATGGTACTAAACTAGAGAACAGAGCAGCAAAGCACCGTCAGGAGCCTTAAGTATATGCCAAAAAAAAAAAAAAAGAAGTTGAGAGAATTGGTTTTCTTTAATCTGATTAAAAAGAGACTAAGGAATGATTTAATAGTAGTATACAGATATTTGTCGAGTATTTAAACACATGAAACAGCCAAAATCCTGATACTGTCAGAGGATAACAAGCAGAAAAAAACCCAGATTGTGGCTTGAGTGGACATTGGGAAAAAAAAAAAAGCCTTTACTGATCGATAATACAAGTTACTCAAGGAGGTTGTGGAATCACCATCCTTGGAAGTTTGTAAGACTTGGCTAGACAAATGCATACCTAACCTGGTAAAGTGGCAGTGCTAGTTCAGGAGGTTGGGCAGGATGACCTCCAGACATTCCTTCCAGCCAACATTTCTATCACAATCTATAAGTCCTCTTAATTGACAGTAACTGAAACAGCTTTGAAAGGAAATGTGGTTGTTCACAGGGGAGAGAAAAATGTCTGTGCATGTATGAAAAATGGACTCTGAACCATGCAAATCCATACAGGCCAAATTAAGAAAATGCACTTAAGAGATGAAAAAGAGTGTTTACTTTTCTGGCAATGTTGCCTTAGCAAGTTTAGCATCATCAGACAATTTTAAGAGAACAAAAACCAGCCCCAGTGAAAATTTGAGTTCTCCATATTTCCTAATCAGAGTTGGAATATGAAGCCCAGACATATGAAGTTCATAGAAAAGAGATTTTTTAGAAAAATGCAATACCTTATACATGTTGGAGTTTAAATATACTTTCAAAGGGTACTCTCTTCAGATGTACAGTTGACTGCTCTGGATGCCAGAAAAGATATTTCATGCATATTGAATATAACTGCATCTGGAATATTGTGTCCAGTTCTGCCCTCAGTTCAAGAAGGACAGGGAGTTCAGCGCAGGGCCACCAAGATGATGAAGGGAGTGGAGCATCTCCCTTATGATGAAAGACTGAGGGAGCTGGGACTCTTTAGCTTGGAAGAGACTAAGGGGTGATCTTATTAATGTTTACAAATATTTAAAGGGTGGGTGTCAGGAGAACGGAGCCAGGCTGTTCTCAGTGATGTCGAGTAGTAGGACAAGGTGCAACAGGTACAAGCTGGAACACAAGAGGTTCCAAAGAAACACAAGGAAGAGTTTCTTTCTTCACTGTGAGGGTGCGGGAGCACTGGAACAGGCTGCCCAGATGGGTTGTAGAGTCTCCTTCTCTGGAGATATTCAAAACCTGCCTGGACAAGTTCCTATGTGACCTACTCTAGATGGTCCTGCTCTGGCAGTGGAGATTGGACTAGATTTCGAGGTCCCTTCCAACTCTTAAGATTCTATGAGTCAGTAACTGCTATGCTTACTTCCAAAATAGCGTAGAAACCCTGAATCTATTTGTCTGCCACCATGCAAAGTTCTACTATTAAGTTTTGAATCATCTCAGGGCTTCTGTGATAGTTTTTTTTCAAAAATAAAACCACAGTAAAAAGAAAAAAGAAAACAAAAGAAAAGAAAACAAGAATCTTATTTAGGCAGTGAAGACCAGCTGGATGGGGAATATAGGTTTTTCCTCAAAATATCTGAAGTTTCTTGTCTTGCTTCTCCCTGTGAATAACTGCAATGGGACTAAACTGTTTACATTTTTTTTTCAGACTCACATTATTTCCTGCATTTCTAGCTTCAATCCACACTTCGTGCTCAGTACTAGTAATGTCAGATTGTCCAGAGTTATCATTATACTACCACAACCAAATGTTTCAAAAACACCAACATGAGTGTAAAGAATAGAATCTCTTGTATTTCATACCATACCAAGTAGGAAGGAATATCCAGGAGCATCTGGTCCAGCCTTTCTTGGCAAAAGTACAAAAGACAAGATGGCCTAGCACTCAGTCTTTGTTCACTGTTTATTGCACGTGTGTTTAAAAGACTACAGGAGGACAACACAGAGGCCATCTGCTTTACTCAGGCAACACTTGGGTCAGGTGAAAGCCAATGGAGGAAGGGAAGCCACAGAGAGCAGAGAGCCTTCAGGTGGGCTGGAAACTCCAGAAAGGAATAGGACATTTACCTGTAACAAAATGACACAAATAACCTGCAGTCTGCTAGGGAAAATGCCACTCTCCTCTGGTGTCAGATGGGACCATATAGTCCGGGAAGCTTCTCAAAGTCTACAGTACAAGCAAGAGGAAAAAGCCAACTCTCACAGGCAGAGAAAAAGAATTTGGTAGTGAATACTAGGAAGAAAAATCTGTCTCCATCAGAAGATGAAAGTATCTCTGCCAGCAATTATCTTTCTCTCATATGTATTCTTATCAAGTCAAGCATTAGAGATTGGACGCCCTTTTGATATTTCCAGCATATTCAAGGAAAAGATGCAGGTATATATGTGACTCTGAGCACCTCAGCTTCCTGTCAGCATGGCTTAGCAATCTCACACTTATTCACAATACTGAGGGGCTGAGGGATTCATATCATTAACAATAACTGAGCGTTCCCACATCAATTAAAAAAAATGCAGCTTGGGTGTTTCTGAGAACTTTCCTAGAGTTGAAAGATAGTGATTTTTAGGGAGAGAATTTGTACCATTGCTTGTAAAACACATGGACAAGTAATTATTACCATACTGTTAGACATTAACTGCAATGTGGTTTGCTGTCTGCAAGGCTTGATGGAGAACCTGTGGTGCATTCAGGAATTACATATTAGTCTGTTAAATATGCAAGCCTAATTCTCTCTCTTTTTTTATATGTTTTTTATAAAAAACATTTTAAAAGGATGCTCATCTGTGTTAGTCTGAAGATTAATTTTATTTCTTTCCTGAGGTTTCTGAGCCTCTTCTATTTCATGTTTGGCTTATTTGAAAAAAAACCCCACAAACAAACAAACAAAAAATTCAACTCAAAAAACACCAGACCAAAACAACAGCAGGTCAACAGCTCTGAGTTGCTCCAGAAAAACTAACTGGGACAGATTGAGAAGGAAGAGACATAGTTTTAGCTAGAATTCACACTTCAAGAATCCAAGAGGATTATATGCATGACCCTTAGTGAGGCTATTTACAGATGATGAAACTCTCCTGTCAGCATCTCTTTAAAGTTTCTCTGTATAAATATCAACAATCTTGCTGGACAATTGGAAAGACATTGGGAGGCTTACTGCATGCTGTGGTGAAGCTATTTAGTTTTAAAGAGCAAATGATTAATTTAATAGACATGGTTCTGTTGAAAGAACATTCTTCAGAGCTTAGTAAGAAGTTTAAACCACATTAACATTAGAAATCAATGAGCCAAAAAACTGTGGACTACTGAGGTCATGGTTAATAAAGACAGGCTTCAATTTTATTTTCATATCCTGTTTTTGGTTTAATCACTTGACCTCATTTTTTAAACATGGTCTGGATGTAATTCACCATTCCACACAAAGACACTGATTCTTTTTCCCACTCTCTTCCACAATTTCAATTATGTTAAACCTGAACTACACCAGAGGAATTGAATATATTTGCTGATATTTCCAAAGAAATCAGCCACACACACCACAAAGCACAGTCCAATTTGATGATGCCATTTGGAGCCTTTCTGGCTACATTATATACAGTTTCTGTTGGCTATGTGACATTAAAATACATAGGAACGAGCCCACTGTTTGCTTTCTCCGTTGAATGACAGATTACTCATTTCTCATTGTCTAAGCCAATGTGGACTGGAATTGATGGAATGACATTACTCTCATTGGAAACAAGATTGCCTTGGTCTGTATGCAGACTGTAAGCATGCTGAACAAATTCTTATATTAATTAGTGCTCATGTTTAAGATTCCCTACTCATACACAAGCATTTCAGGAAAGAGGGTTTGAACTGTTGAAGTGCTGAGCTCCTCTGAGGTTTCTTTTTAAGCTTCCTGACAGGAGAAGACACAGAAAAGAATAAGAAGGGATATCTGTACCTTTAAACACCCCCCTTCCCTCCATATTTCCTACAAAATTAAGATATTGCAAGTCTGAAGTAGATTTTTATTAGTGCTTATTTTTACTGAGACTCCTACAGAGAAACTCATCTCAGCAAAAGAAGTGAAGACCAACAATCTGGGAACTGTGTGGCAGGAGACGGTCAACCTTGAGCACAAAAAGCTTAAAGTTGCACTAGTGCTAGAATATACTTCCTGGAGCACTGTTCTTACCAGAAGAGAAACATTTCATATTAAATATCATGACTTGGGTTTGTGAAAGGAACATCCATCATCTTAAATAAAACACCTATGTAGAGGGAGAAATATGGCATTGATGGCAATGTAGATATCTGACATTTCCACAAAGAATTCTTCAGAAAATATTATTTATCGAAGTCATGCCTGAGCTGTAAGTGAGAAGAACCTCAGATAGCTAGGCTAATATTTACTACTGGACAAACCTAGGGTTACTTATTTATTCTTTTATTGATAGCTTTAATCACTCAAATTGTCCCTCGCTTTCATCAGTTTAAAAATAGGAATCAAAGGCAAAAAGGAGTGAGCTTCTAACACTTTAAATTTGATTCAGTATAACCAAGCCCCACTACTTAGACATGAAGTCATAACTGAGTTCTACAAACCTTCTCCCAGATTTCTGGGGGTTTTTTTCCCTCACAGTTTTTTTTTTTCTCGCAATGCTTTCTGGGTTCCAAACAGTAGATTTACAAAAGATGAGTTACGTGAGAATTTCCTGTTTTCTTAAAGTTCTGGTTTTTGGACATACAGTCCTCTGTCATTGATAAAAGCACAACTCATACATTGCCTGTGGTTACTACTGGTGCACTCTGCATGTCCCACTTTCTGACATGACATGTTTTTTGTCTCCTTACTTTCCATCATCTCTTCTCAGATTTCTCATAAACACCTCCACTGATGTCTGGATACAAGGACACCTGAACTGTGGTATCAACAGCAAATTCAACTTTTTTTTTTTTTTTTTGACATCGGTCAGAAAACGCCCATCTGCTGATTTTTCAGCTTTTGAGATTTAATGATTTGCTATTGTATAGCAGGAACACAGAAAAATATGAAATAGATCTGTAGCCTTTGTGCAAACCTAACATATTTGTATCATTCATCGGCCCCAGATTGTTCCAATGAAGACAAGGTCAATGTGACTACTGCTAGATTAATTTTGTGATGCTGTGTAGCAAACAAACCTTTAAATATCAGTGGTAAACAGAGGAAAAAGGCCCACGTGAAAACGAAATGGAACAAAGAACATAAAGCTATTTCCCTAGAGAAGCCAATAAAATAAATATGGTTCCAACACTGATACATTTGAAACTTTTGAGTGATTTCTAAAATTGAGGGTTATGAGTAATTGGGTCCATTCATTTCATCCTCTGGTCTTGCTATGCTTCCTTAAGTTGGTGTAACAGCAAGTAATGTTGCTTGTCCAACTGAAAGAACAAACAAAATAACACCTCTTTATTCCCCAATCAGTCTGCTAGATTCAGTTATTCTGGAAATACACATTCTTGCCTGGTTGTTTTACCCACAACTCAAAAACACATTCAGAAAGCCAGAAAGGTAACAACACAGTGAGTGGCTTCGGAGTCTGCAAAATAGAAGAGATTTACATTTGCAAGGCTGGATAGAACTGTACCTGCCTCACTCTGTTTGGCAGACACTGTGCAAAACAATTCAGAAGCAAATATAGCAAAATGCTTCAGTCCTGCCTTTTTGTGGATTTCTTTAAACCCACACAGGCCTCTCCCTCACTGTCCAGACCAGGGATCTATTGCAGAAATTTTCGTTCTGGCTCATGTGCCATTGGATTCTCCTCTAGAGAAAAGCTAGGGAAGATGCTGAGGAAGGGAACAGAAGAAGCACAAGGAATCAAATAAAAAATCCAACCTATGTGCAGAGAGAAAAAAACTGAGATGAAGATTTATATTCCTGGCAAATTTATTGCTAGGACTACTAAATTATGCCTTTCCCTCTCAGTTTGTGCAATCTGCTCCCAAACACAAAGAAGCAAGCTTTTGTTTGCTTTTGAGTTGAAAGATATTATTTTTTATTTCTAGTCCTTGCTATGGAAGAAAGAAGCTGGGGTGAAGAATAACTTGTTTTGGTAATAAGTAGTATTTCTGATGGTTTCAAAATCAACATCAATTCACATAATCACAGGATGGTAGGAGTTGGAAGGGACCTCTAGAGTTCATCTAGTCCAACCCCCTGCTAAAGTAGGTTCTTCTCTATCAGGTCACATGGAAACCCATCCAGTTGGGTCTGGAAATCTCCAGAGGAGACTCCACATCCTCCCCGGGTGGCCTGTGCCAGGACTCCCTCACCTTCACACAAAATATTTTTTTCTTTGTGTTTAATTGGAACTTTTTTGTGTTCCAGCTTGTGCTCATTACCCCTTGTCCTTTCACTGGGCACAACAGAAAAAGTGTTGTCCCATTCTTCTGATATCCACCCTTTAGGTACCTATAAGTTTTGATGGAGTTTCCCCTCAGCCTTTTCCTTAGCCTTTTCTAGGCTAAATTTCTTGAGTTTCACTGACTTTCTTAGAACCATTCAGCATAGAGAGCTCAAGAAATGCCGCAACAACATCACAATGTGCATGCCAATTGTCTTATTTTTTTTCCAGACCGAAAACTGTTTTCCTAAGCAATTGCTCTATAATAAGGTAGTTTGTAATACAAATATTTTAAATATTTTTCACATAACTGGATTTTAGGCACACCAAAAAAAATGGACTACTTTGAGAACATATATTAAATAATAGAGAATGTAGATAGCATCTGTACAAAGCTAACACACACCAAAATCACAGTATGACTACACCCTCAGGAACAGAAAAAAACCAAAAAAGTACCCCTTATGTTTGGAACAGTGGTCTTTAAAAAAACTATATGTAATAAAATGCAACCCACATTATGAGAAATGTCTCAGTAAGGATCCTTTCAATAAAGATCTACGTGTAAATTAGGGTGTCACTTTTAAGGCAGAAACAGAGCATTTTGTAATTTTCAGTGATTTGTATTTGTCCCTTTTGCAGAAGTAAACATCTGCACTGATTCACATGACTGATTTCTGCATTTCAGCACTTCACAGCACAGCCTGCTGCTTTGGGAAGAGTGTGCTGACATTCAAAACTCTTCCATATTACTGTTTTAATTCAGATAACAAACACATCTTCAAAGTGAATTATCCAATTATCCCAATTTTATCTGCTTTGGTTTATATAGATTGGTGTCAGAGCTTCCAGACAAAGCAAAGACCACTTAGCTTTTGATTTAAGCCACTAAAAAATGTCCAGTCATGGGACAAGACAAGAAGGAGCCTGAAAGATCTCTTCCCACCTCCAAAACCTGGGTCAGCAACAAGATTTTCTAGTGCTCCACACTAATTGCTTGTGTAGGCTTTGCTTTTGCCTCCATGTGTCTGAAACAGGCATTCTTGTTAGCAAAATGGCTTTAACAAGATCCTTAAAAAACAGTTAATTATATAGTCCAATTAAATGTCTTTTATCAATGTCAAAACTGCATCACAGTTCCTGAAAATACGGTATTCACGTGTCATTAAAACAATAGCAAGAAACTTTTTCACGCAGTGAAAGTGACTTAAGGAAGAACCACGTGCTTCTAAAGACAACTGGTTTTGTCAGCAAAGAGAGTAAGAGATTTGTAGACACCTTCTTGTCTCTTTCTAAAATAAAATGTTTTCAACTGGATGGGAAAAGAAGAAAGATAACTACTGAAAATTCTTTTTGTGCAAGCAGTTCTAATAATGCTTGTTTTCAATAACTGAGATATAAAAATATTGGACTGTAAACTCTTACACAAACCCAAAGCATCCCTTCAGAATGAGCTTATTCCTGAGTTCATTCCAGTTAGTGGACAAACCAGTCCTCCCAGAAACATGTTCACTAAGTGCCCAGGTTTTCAGCACCGGTTTTTGGCAAGGTCTCCAGCCAGATGGGTTTGCTAATGACTCCTGTAAGGTGCCTAAGTCAGAAGCTAGCGTAATATATGATAGTCATGTTTGATTACTTAGATAATACAGCTTAATGCATGTTGTTTGGTATGTAAAAGTCAGAGTTTTTAATGAAAAGTACAAAGGCAAAATAATCTTTCATGTGAACGTAAGGATATCAAACCCTTGATTATCTGCCAATGTATAACCTTTCCTCAGAGCTGTCATTCAGAACAATTGTTGAGGCAGAGGCTGACATTTGTTCAACTTAGAAAATATTTCTTAGCCAGTGTGCACTTAACAATGGACACTCACTTTCTTTAGAGTGTATTTTTTGGTAAAGCAAGTTTTTTTTTCCTAGGCTGCTAATCAGTGCCTGTGAACAGGCCAAATGGCTTTTGCTCCTTGACCTGTGAAGCTACCTCCTCCATTGTAACACAGGGCACAACAAAGAAAGTAACTTTGATAACTTGCTGATAACAAGGGATCATGAGAGCTCTAGGGAGTTGGGCTGTCTCTGGTCTGAGAACCTAGAGAATGGGCTGAACAGAAACCTGAGCTATTACCGATGACAGTAATTATAGATAATCCAAGGTAAAGTAATTCAGGGTTTAGATTTTTAACATTTATTAAAAAAGCAGGATGTATGTTCATTTGAAATTAAACAGTTAAAAATGTTAAAGCATACAAACAAATCAATTGTGTACTAGCAGCATCCAATTGTTAGAATTTTCTAGAACCCCTCAGTACAGTCTTGGCAAGCTAGAAATACTACAACTTGCAACCAACTGAACTCACCATAGTGCAGATAAAACAAACTTTATAAAAACAACAATTTAAGGTTAAATAAGCTTAAATAAAGGTGTTAAATACAAGACACTTGATCAAAGCTTCTGTACAAAGATAAAGAAATTTGGCATTGTACAATTGATTGGCTGGCTCACACCATACATTATTTCAATAGTTAAGCAGTATAACTGTTTAGCTGAACATCAACTATACAAAAGTTACTGAAGTTGGGAGTGGGCTAACCCCAGTGAGCCATTTACAAGGCATGTGTATTTTTAGAAAATCAGAACACTGTTTATATTCAGGCACCATTTGTTCCTGCAAATAAATAATCTCTAATGTATCTGCATCCAAACTAGTGTTAAACACATCAGTGCTAACATCTTATAAACACAGCATTGTGACTATTCACTATACCTCCATTCTTATTGCTATGACAATGTGGACTGTGGAAATAAAACTACTGTACATCCAAAAAAATAGAGCACCTTTTAAACATTTAAAGTATATGTCTGGTTATTCTTTTTATCTTACAATACCGAAGCCCAAGCTAATGTAAATTGCTTTAACATCTTCACCAGCGCACCTGAAATGCAGGAACTAAAACCCCAAATATTCCTCTTCAGGCAAGCCCCAGCCAGAGCATCTTCTAAAAATGTCTAAAATGACACTAAGGATTTTTTACATTCATCTGCACACAAACAAATCTCTGCTATTCTTTGCTTTCTTCATATGACTTTAAAGACAAATTACCACGGATCTCTCTCCTTTTCAGACAAATAAAGCTGGACAGAGAGAATGTAGCGGAAACACCTAAAATGGATTGTGAACACAGTGAAATTATTACTCCGCTAATTCAAAAAATACAGTTGTTACATTGTTCAAATAAGTATTTTCCAGGAGCCCAGTCATTAAGATTTTTTGTCTATTGTATTGAAAAACCATTCTGTAAATTTCCTCAGTTGAGCAGTTGCTGTTTGAGACTCCTCCTGAAGTCTCATGTTATCTTGTCTCAGATGCTGTACCTCTGCTTGGAGAACTGCCTTGTCCTGTTTTTCCTGGTTAACAAATACAAGTTCAGTGAAGTGAGTAGTCATGATGACAGCATTTTTTTATTGTTAACATTTCTATGCAAATCATACAGCTATATTTTGTTGAGCTCCTTAATCCATTCTGATAACTACTAAGTTAATTCCTCAAACACACTCCAACTACTTCAATTATTCTGAGAAAACACTGCAAGCTAAAAAGAAAACAAGTTGCTCTTCTAATACAAAAATTATAGGTATTCTTTTTTCTAACAACAAAAAAAAATCAAGCACTAAAAAGATAGCTTTTAGCTATTAGAAATCATACATGAGAACTCAAGTCATAAGGAATTGATTTCAAACATATATTAAGGAAGAAAAAGAACTAATTTAAATTTTTTCCTTTATATCCTTATCAAAAGTAATTTCATTTCTATCAGTCTTGACATTGTCTCCAGCTCAAAAATTAGACAGTAAACGAGACACAAAACAAGTTCCATGATCAAGATTCCACAAGAATGACAAATTTGAGAGTGTTAACTAGTTAGCTTATGCATCCCTGTTCATACCCATGCCCATGTTAAATCCAAGGTACAATAAATACAGAAAAAGTGCCTCATTCTTTCTGGGGTACAACTGTATGTAAGACAGTTATTCTGGAGTAAAGATCTGAAAAACAACTAGCCTTGAGGCAGCTTGTTCATATATCCAGTCCCACAAGACCTTCTGCACCTTAAGACTTCTGATTAACCCCTGGTCTCTACCATTCAGTTACACTACCTGGTTTAACTGATGCACTTTTTTTTAAGCCTTTGAAAAACTCTTCAGGAGAATAATATCACTGATGATCTCTTACCTTTCTCAGGTCAGTTTGTAGTTGCCGGAGGATGACTTCTAGTTGATTTACTTTCCCAGTCAGAGTACTCGGTGCATGTTCCCTGTAAAGTAAAGCATTAAGAAGGTTAGGTAAACACATTTTGCAGCTTTTGCGGAACAACACTTGTCTGTGATAGCAAAGGAAACAAAACCAGTTGAGGCACAGTTAGGAAAACACAGACAAAACTAGCATCAGCAAAAGACTATTACTGGAACATAAAAACCTTACTGCAATATCTGAAATATGACACTGCCATTCACACAAATTAGGCAGAAATTACAATGATTTTAAGAAGGGATGTTTTAGGAATTATTTGCATAGACAAACTTGCTTCTAAACAGTGTACAAACCACACTTACTAAGAAGCTGCTTTCTGGTAAGGACTGTACTATCTGAAGCAAGCTGCTGCGGCAGTTACTGTAAATCAAAAGAGTTCTTTTGTCTGGAATGCAGTTGTGCCATTTCCAGTAATGGACAAATATATTGCTTTATGGAGCCAAATATTTTGTTTAAAGGTCAAAACATAGGAAATATTGCTACAGGTTAATCACATGCATAACCGAAGGAAAAAAACTTGAGATAGCTTCTGTGTCCTAACAGTTTCATATATATTATAGATGAAGTGAGCCATAATAGAATCATAGAATCATAGACTGGAAGGGGTTGGAAGGGATTTTGTCTAGAAGAGGGAAGCTGAAGAGAGAAGCTTTACATACAAAACAGAATCAGCTGCCTCATGCAAGTGCACAAATCTGACAAGATTTGCCAATGGTAAAAGTAGAACTTCTTTAATAGTATTTTGCAATCCTTACTGATCACTGGGCTGGGGAAAAATGTAGCCTTAGAAGTCATTACAATTAATGTGCTTTACCACGTTAGTTAATTTGTGTAAAATGGTTCAAATTGAAACGTGATAGTCTAACAAGCAAGAAGACTTTTCCTTGTATTTCCCGTTTTTGTCATTCCAACAGCTGAAGAGCAAAACTAATCAAAAATGTGTTTTTCTTTTAAAGCATACTAGCAGATAGATTATACTGCTGAATCTGTTTTTAACAAATATACTCCTCAGAGCAGGGAAGATGGTGGAGAAAAGAGACTCTCTCTCAAAACACTGAGAAGAATTTGAAGAATTGGGCAGTTTGGCATAAAAGTTTCCTGCACTTCTCAGTTATAGGTTCTCTTTATTAATTTACCTTTGTAGAAATGAAAAAAAAAAATATATGGATGTGCAAGTAGAAAATAGTTGCAAAAGACAGGTAGGAACACCTGTTTGAAGGTCTGAGACATTTGCTGCTGACAAGGTTATTGCATACTATGGAGTTGAGATCCTGGCTATGAATATTGTCTACCTTCACATTTGACACAGCATTTCCCACAGTGTTCCCTTAGAGAAATCGGCTTTTCTTGGCTTGGATGGGCATACACTTTCCTGGGTGAAAAATTTGTTAGATGGTCAAATCCAAAGAGTTGTTGCCAACGGAGTTAAATCCAGTTGGTGGCCAGTCAGGAGTGGTATCCCTCAGGGCTCTGTACCGGGGCCATTCCTGTCTAACATCTTTATTAATGATCTGGATGAGGAGACAGTGCACCCTTTGTAACTTTGTAAATAACACCAAGCTGGATGTCAATCCGCTTGAGGGTAGGGAAGCTTTACAGAGAGATCTAGATAGGCTGGATTGCTGGGCTAAGGCCAGTTCCATGAGTTTCAATAAGGCCAAGTGCTGGATCCTGCACTTGGGCCACAACGACCCCCAGCAGCTCTACAGGCTTGGGGAGGAGTAGCTGGAAAGCTGCCAGGCAAAGAGGGAACAGGAACAGTGTTGTCAGCAGGAGTAGGGGGGTGATCGTTCCCCTGTACTTGGCTTTGATGAGGCTGCACCTTGAATACTGTGTCCAGTTTTGGGTCCCTCTCTACAAGAAGGACATTGAGGTGCTGGAGAGGATCCAGAGGTTGGCTACCAAGCTAGTAAAGGATTCGGAACACGTCTCATATGTGCTGAGGGATCTGAGACTGTTTAGCCTGGAGAAAATAAGGCTCAGGGGAGACCTTATCGCTCTCTACAACTACCTGAAAGGAAGTTGTAGGAAGGTGGGGGTTGGTCTCTTCCCCCTAGTAACAAGAAACAGAACAAGAGGAAACAGCCTCATGTTGCTCTAGGGGAGATTCAGGCTGGATATTAGGAGTAATTTCTTTACTGAAAGGGATTTCAGGCATTGGAACCCTTGGAGTCACTGTCCCTGGAGGTGTTTAAAAGATGAGTGGATGTTGCACTTAGGGAAATGGTCTGTTGGTTGATAGGGCTGGGACAAAGGCTAGACTCAATGATCTAAAAGTCTTTTCCAGCTGAAATGATTCTTTGATTCATGTTATCGGTTCTATTCAAACAAAAATAGAAATAAGTGTGGCAAATCATTACTGTAAAAAAATATTATTTTAATAATCTGCATTTAACTGTATTCTGCATTAGAGATCTATTATAGTGAGAGAGCTTTATCTTACTATACTACAAATTTTCTAGATTTAACTGGTGAGAGATTGATTCCAAGAAATAACACTGTTCAAAATTAAAGACTTGTCAAGGTAACAGGTCTGCCATCAAATAGCAGTGAAACATGCATGTAATGTTGACCTGCAACATTAAGAGAAAATATTTTCTTAAAATATTTGTGTAAGAAATATTGGTAAGAAACATATTTTAATTCTAACATACCCAGCAGCCTCCAGGAAATCTTTCCCATCTGTGGGACTCTCATCCAAAGGTAACTCTTGTGTTTCTTCCAAGCTCTGAGCTTGCTGCATGTCAGTCAAGGTGCAAAAAGATGCTACTCTCTGATCTGAAAAAAAAGTAACATAAGGTTTTGTTCAAAGCTGGACATATATACAAAATCAAAGGCTATATTATAGACATTATACTGGTTCAGCTAGAGAAATGGATGCAGGCTTCTACATCACGGTTTTGAAGATATGTGACACTTGTAAAGTATATTCTCAACTAGTTGGCTTCCCCACATCTGCATCCAAAGGCAACCCCAAAGCAATACTTTTGTGTCTATCAGCAGAGTAAGACAGATTTGTTTGGATCAGCCAACGCTGATGTGAACAGCACATTGGTCTTCATGAAATCTGCAGAAAACCATTTGAAAATTCAGGACTACAACCAATGACAATAATGATTCAGTGAAAAGTCTTGTATTTTCCATGGACTTACAGCCATCAGATTCCTTAGAAATCTGCACTGTTGACTTTGCACTGTTTTACTGTCTCAAGGTTTTGCAGAACTCAATGATAATTTGCATACTTGGAAAACAAATTAATACTATTTTCATCAATTGAGGTTTGTTTTATATATATATTACTAAGGCACACTATCATCTGCATTGGATTCCACTAGAACATAAACTAATAAGCACAGGTATAATTACCTATGGATATACAGTGTGGTTGCCAAAATACATCAGTCACCCCATAATAGAAGTATGCCATGCAGATTGTCATTCCACAGAATGGGAGAAAATTATGCATTCATTAGGATCTATCTTGTCTTCTTTAAAAAAAACCACAAATCCATATTCTGAGGAGATTGATTTAACTTGTTGCTGTCAAACAGAATCCACCACTGTAGGCTTGTATAGATTCAGGTGACAACATGCCTGCCTCGCCCTTTTTCCCCTGGTTCTACCACCCCATAGGCCCAAAGCTTGCATTATCATGCAAACGTGCAAACATAAGAAACATTAAAGAAAGTTTACAAAAGGCAAAAGCCATCAATCCCAGATCATCACCTAGAAACGGCGTGTGATGACAGAACGGCCCAAATTCTTCATCTGAGTCAAAACCTGGAATAAGATTTAGAATGTTCCTATAAACAAAACAGTCCATCTCCACTAGAGCAGCTGTGGCCCTCACATACAGCACACGCAGTGGGATATTCCCTGTGCAACTTATGCTGACTCTTACTCTTAGCCCTGTAATGCCATTTTTACACACCACTAACGTTACAGTAAAGTTATGACCCTTGTCTCTAATAGTACTACCCAGTGTTCTGACACAGCATGACAACCCTCCAAACTCTAAGCACCCAGGCTAGATCGTTTTAACTCAGAAGGAAATTTTGGTTTAACAGTTCTATCAAACAAAAATAGGCAATAACTAAAAATCTCTTTCAGGGATTTTTTTGAATGAATAGTTTTAATGATTAGTAAAGACCGACAAGTCATTCTATAATATAATGAAGTTGCATGTCATTTTTTGCCCTGCCTTTATCTTTATTTGTGACTGATGGATCTCAGCAAATACGAACATGATTTTTCCTAAGTGTTGACACTTAAGAATATGATTTTAAACACATAATCAATGACATTATTTACAGATTTGAAACTTACTAAATTCAATAGATTTATTTAGTATAGATACACTGAAACTTACTTCCCAGACCAAATGCAGTATGTAGGACAGAAATAAGAGAGCATAACCAATCAGTTTGAAGTACATCTTTAATTATTGATTTCACCTTTATACTGTTGGCATTTTCATTACCACTTGATAGAAAAAAAAACAATGCCAGCAACAAATGTTATGCTGTTGCTATTTTTTCTATGGTCAACAACATGTGACATGTGACACTGGGTCTCAAATGCAATTCTGCTGTAATATAAAAACACCTGCATTTTTTTCCCTCTGCTAAGTAAGCTTAATTAAAGAGATGGTTGATTTTGTCAGATAAGAAAATGTTTTGGCAGTTTGATTTCCCCGGCATTACTTGAAAAAAATCTTTTTTTTGTGATGAATCAAAGCAGGTGCAAGAACAGGTAGATGCTGCTGTAATGAAATCACGTGATGTCATTTTTAACCACAATATTTAAAAATATTTATATATTATTTCAACAAACAACAAAAATACAAAATCATGGGTGCTTGCAACGAAGTATAATGTGTGGCTTAACTTTTTATTCCTTGTGTGATTCCTAATGAATTTCAACTCCACTTAATTTAAAGATAATATTTAGGGTAGGAAAATAATTGCTAAATATTTTTTAATTTTCCTAGTATAACTGAAACATGTTTTCTAATATTCATATATTTATAAAATATGAAACCATAGCCTCACATTCATCAGCTGAGGAATAAAGTCCCTCCATGGCCACTAACAATTAGAAGTCTTCAGTCATATACTACATAAATTCCTGTGTTGCTCTTTAAAGGGTAGTTTCCNAAAAATACAAAATCATGGGTGCTTGCAACGAAGTATAATGTGTGGCTTAACTTTTTATTCCTTGTGTGATTCCTAATGAATTTCAACTCCACTTAATTTAAAGATAATATTAATATTTAGGGTAGGAAAATAATTGCTAAATATTTTTTAATTTTCCTAGTATAACTGAAACATGTTTTCTAATATTCATGTATTTATAAAATATGAAACCATAGCCTCACATTCATCAGCTGAGGAATAAAGTCCCTCCATGGCCACTAACAATTAGAAGTCTTCAGTCATATACTACATAAATTCCTGTGTTGCTCTTTAAAGGGTAGTTTCCTTACATTCAAAAGCCAGGTTAGTGTCAAAATAATTCTCCAAACAAGTTAGAAACACAACAAATCTCACTACCATATCAACAGGATCCTGGACTAGCAAAGTATTTTGCCTTTGAATGTTTTTAAGGGCTTTTGAAGATACATTTTTATTGGCAGCAACGATATCAAACCTCACTGATCTCCCTACAAGTATTCATGCTTAACAGTTGTTTCACCAATTTGCTATTTAATTCAGAACTGATTTTAAACCCGATTCATGGTGAAGGTTGAACTTATTCTTCAAAGAGCAAAATCTCCCTACTGATTTTTGGTTTATTTGTCCTTACTAGAATGGGCTTGACTCCCTTCACTTAGAGTTAATTTTTTCCAAAGAAAAATCAAGTCTATTTCTAACTATGATGCTCTAGACATAATTTCTGCTTCTTCTAAAATACAGAGACACCTCCTTTTCAATTCAAGTGATATGTGCATATCAAACAGAAGAAACCACTAAGAATTCTATTCTGGATTTGTATTGCCCCAGACATCAGAGGCCAGAAAAATCTCCAGACAGTTTACATGTATTGAAGAGCAGAAAAGCCTAAAATGAGTAGAGTCTTGCAAAGTCTACCCACAAACATAGACTGACATAGGCACTGAAGCAGTGTTGCACATGTATGCACTAGAAATGGCCGAATGTTAACTAAATATTTTCATTTTTCCTTTTTCTAGCACTTTAACCATCCTAATTTGGTTAAAATAATTATCTCTCATGCTGAATGCTTCACTTCTTTCTCATTATGTTATGTGTAGCATTACTTGAACTAAGCTATAAAGATTTTAAATGGTAGTATTACAATAATATTAATTATAAAAGCACAGATGTTTCTGCAAAGATAAATCGGCATTAAGAAACACTGCATTCTGATTGACACTAGTAGACGTTCATAAAAATAACCTGGAAAAAAAACTAAGAAGCTGAAGCCACCTATTTTAATGAACTAAATCAGAGACATCAGAGCGATTTTCTTAGGCTGTTAATTGCCACAATGTGATTTACCAAATACTGAATATCTTTTTTTAAGTACAATAAACCCAGTTTATCACAAATAGTACCAAATTCTTTTCATAGTAATAATCAATATTTAAGTTTGTGTCAATTCTCTTCTGTAATGACAGTAACAAATATGGACATGAAGAAAAGCTTCTCCTTTTGTTCCCCAAAACGTTGAAAAGATCCAAAATTAGCCACAGCAACATAACACACATGTTGAAAGACAGCTATTCTTCCCTAATTTGGAGATCTATTAGAAGGATAATACAAAAAGAGAACTTAGAAATGCATTCTCTCCTTTTCCCTTATTCTTTTCTGAGATGATTTATTCTATAAATCTCCACATCTTCAACTTTACTCAGTTCAAGATGCTTGTTTCCTTTTTCCTTCTTTAACTTCTTTTTCACTTCAACAGCCCTTCCTAAAACTCTACCTCTTTTGCTCTACAGTCATATCCAGTTCTAACTATTTTTTATTGTTTGCTTTAGAGATGGATACAAAAATACTTCAACTACGTACTTTTAGCATGTCAACTGGTTACTGTTTTTCTGCAGCTCCAACCAAAATAAGAGAAAGGAACTGGAAGTAGGCTATCCATGTATGAAAGAAATTGAAGGATAGTCCTTGATACTGACTGCATGCATGCTAAAGGCAATCTCTAGATAAACATCAGAGTCAAAACTATGTCCTGGAAAAGAAGGTTGCCCAAGGACTTAAAATGACTTTGCATTGTGTTCCAGCTTATGGACACTGATCCTCAACACACAGACTCTAAACAAAACCTCTTACTGAGGCAACTTGGAAGCCTGTGGAGTTAATACATGCATAGCAATCCACTGCAGTGTGAAGACCCCTGTTAGGAATACAGTTTAAAAAACCACTAATCCACACAGGAACTGATTCTTCAGTTGGATAAAAGCTAATACTAACAAATGAAAAACACAGTCAACTCTTCATTTGATGGGAGGGAAGGAAGCTAAAATAAGACCACTGTCATGTTAAAACCATGAGTAAGCTCTGAGTACAGATGATGGTAGCTAATGTCTTGCTGCTGTGCTTAATTCTTAATCCAACTAACACCAACGTTATGATTATATAAAAAAAGCTATATGTAACATTAATCAAGATACAATCACATTTTAAGATAGACAGATGAAGGATTGTGTAGCCCACCAAATGGATGTTGAATTGATCAAAATA
Organism: Urocolius indicus; assembly: GCA_013401255.1. Taxonomy (NCBI): domain Eukaryota; kingdom Metazoa; phylum Chordata; class Aves; order Coliiformes; family Coliidae; genus Urocolius; species Urocolius indicus. The sequence continues at coordinate 241,868 of WBNH01010595.1, forward strand.
ATGTAACTTGTCAACATACAACCTAAAGAGATCACAGAGGAAAAACCCTGACCTTTGAATGAGATTGGTAGTTCTGACAAACCAATATTAAGACTAAGGACAAATCACACAAAAAAATAAAGAAAAAAAAAAAATCAAAGTTAAAAAAAAAAAAAAAAGAAAAGAACCAAATTGAGTCTTGTACAGAACAGAACACAACTTTGAAATACCAGGTTGATAAAGCCAAACCAGTGTTAAACTAGTCCTATCCATTTTGTGATCCTTCTCATTGAAGGTTTGGGGTGGGTACACACTCCTTCATAAAAAACCTAATTATTATTTACTACTCAAATTGTTACAATTGTTAATACAATAAATCATCCCAAAATTTTGTATCATGCAATTCAACACTGTCACTTCTTCAGTGTCTACAGTTATAGCTAAGAGTTTTGCTATTAAAATTCAACAAATGAATACTCCTGCTTCCTAGGATAAGGTATTGTGGATAGCTATGTTGTTCTACCTCTCTCTCACTCAAATTCAAATGGCAATTACACTCACATAACACTTACAAAAGTGAAACTGTTTTCATTCTGACATGAAAATTTGATTAGGAACATGATTTAGTGATGACCTTGGCAGTGTTAAGTTAGAGGTTGCACTCAATGATCTTAAAGGTCTTTCCCAACTGAAATGATTCTATGATTCTAAGTGGTAAAAATAATGAAAATCAAAGTTTTCAAAGAAATCTAAAAATACAGGATCATAACTGGTACAGAATGACCTTTTAGTCATCTGAACTCAAAATTTTTATTAGCATCTAAAAATCTTCTACAAGTACAAAGTCACAGAGCTAGTTGCTTACTAATCCAAATCTGTTTTCATTTGTTTATGATGTCCATAACAAATAGCAGAATGTTTCCTGAGCAATGAAACACAGACATATATGGGAACAGTGGTCAGGTTTTCAGCACCACAGTATTTCCTGACTGCTACAACAGGCCTGTCTGAGTAGAAGTAAATAGTAATAAATGCACGTACATTTAATCAGGTTAAGAAACTGTATAGTATTTTAGATTGTTAATCATCATTGTTGGTTTGGAGTTTTAATAATGCCATTTAAATTAGTATAGTAGGTAGTTTTGAAGAGCTCTTGATCAAATTGAAATTTAAACTCTTCATACTTAGGGAAGAAATCAGGTAACAGAAAATTTATTTCCATGGTTTCTTTTAATAAAAGAAAAACAGAAGACCATCTCATCACTAACTTTACAACCAGTTCTCCTCATAAATTCAAGACCCATATTGTATACAGTGATGACTGCAGTAACATCATCCTTATTCACAGATACCTCTGTCTCTCCATACATATACTAACAGTTAACACTAATCAGTTAAGAAAAGTTGGAAATTTTAGGTCAGCACAGTGACCTAACCAAAATGCCCCTCAGAAACAACAAAACACAAACATTCAACTGAAAAGATTCATATATATGCACTCAAATCCACATTCTCCATTCTGTGTTTATATATCATGTGCAGGTTTTGCCCTTAGAGAGGCACATGAGGATTTTTCTTTGTTAACTTGGTCTTATTTTATAATGTAGACCTGGTCTAAATCCCGCATTTCAAGTTCTGCTACTGGAAAACATAGAACACATTTTTTCTGTTTTTCAAGGGCTTATTATGAAAACTGAGAGGGACTGCAACATCATTTAGATAACACGTGTGAGTTTATAAACACAACACAAACTCAGGGAAGCATTACTCCCAGTTTCATTTTAAGCATCTGACTTAAAATACTTTGAATCTCTCCTTCAAAGTACCTGATTTTTCTAGCTGATTACAGATGAAACCTAGGTCCCTGCCTAAGTGGATGAATTGTACCTAAGACACTGAAAGTATCACGACTATCCCAAATTTTCAGTGACACTAAATGATACTGCCAAAAATCCTAAAGGGCTACAGAGGCAAATACTGGATTTTTGTAATTCAAAATGTGGCTAAACAACATTTTTTTTTAAAATGTACACTGAACATTGTCTTTTCCTGTTACCTTCAAACGCTCGTGCAGCATCTACCAGGTGGGACCAGTCTAGCCCTGTGGCAGTGTCTGGCAGGGGCATCAGGCCAGGATCATTGAATTTGCCTTTATCAGATAAGGACCCATCTGAGAACCAGAATTCATCTAAACAATAAACACAATAATTAGTCTTCCTATAACAATGACATAAAATTACTTTTGAAGCGATTATAATGAACTGTAAAAAACATATAAGCAAAGAGTGCTTATCTTCATTTCTCTTGTTTCTGTCTTTTCCTGTTCAATACTCAGCTGGGGTGCAATAATTTTAAGCTTCAGTAGAATAAGATGGGAAGGGTTTCTAAAGGATTTTGTGCCACTTTGCACATGGTGCATCCATTGCATCTTCACATGAATGCCGTGTGAGCAGGCAGCATCCTTTCTTAAAGCATACCATATTAAACCTGAGCACTGAGATGTTGCTAGATACGCACAGTTATATTTTTAAGAAAATTGTGAAACAACATAGGAGATATTTACATGAAGAATTTTGTTCTGAAACTTAAATATATCCATTCCATAAGCAGCTCAAAATATATGAAGTACTTTTAACACATTTGTAAATTCCAGCCTATATCAAAAAATCACTTTGAAAATACTACCCTATTAAGTTTAATATTTGTAGCTATTATGCAAAGATATAAGACTCAAGAGTGAGCTGTAACCAACCTATTGTATACCATAAACAGATGGTATATAAATTGAAACGTGTACACTATAGTGCTGGTTGAAACACAGCTTTCAGATATGTGGCCTTTTAGAAAGGTACCACGAACTTAGTAGAGGGGATGCTAATTTTCATAAGTATCTTACATAGTTTTATATTTTCCTTATCTATCCATAACAATCTTCAATATGAACAATGTGAATTCTGCTAAGCAGGCACCCAGAAATTCTTTAAACTAAACAGAAACCAAATACATAATGTATAACATTTAATCTTAACCATAAAGCTAGTGGTACAATATTGTACTTTTGATATATAGTATAGTCAGGAAAAAAGAAACTTTATTTCAGATGTATCTACTTCTATTAAGCAAAAAAGATCAAAACACTATTTTTTGCTCAAATATTTCAGAAGGAAATTTCCATCTAGTTATTCCAGTGATCGGGACTATAATATTTATGAGGAATATGTTTTCCAGGAAAACTTATAACATAAAAATCAATGAAAGAAAAAATGTGTGCATACAAGTGGAAGACACATTATAATTTCAGAAAACGTTATCATTGTCCCAATACCAATGAAAAAGAATACTAAAGTTAATTTGAATTAAAAATTTCTGACCTTGGAATCCAAAAGCAGTAGCTTGTTAAAAGGAATTCTACTACATAAAGCAATGGTTAGAGAGAATCATATTCTTTGTAGAAAGCTTGTTTAAACATTAAAAAAAAAAAAAAACAACAAAAGAGGAACAGAAAAGTGAAGGCAGTTTGCACTCCTCTGTCAAAAATTAGGAGTCCCACCAAAGCAAAAACAATGCAGAAGAAGTAGAAACAGTGTTTACTGATTACTTGTTCTACAACTTATATGAAAGATACAGCATTGTTATATTACAATTGGAAGTGACAATCCTCTGTAGAAATATCCTGCTCAATACTCACTCTAAGAATGCAAAACTGGATGTTACATGAAATGGAAAATATCACATACAAATATATTCTACCCATGTTTCTGTACTAACATTTTCAGTTCCTTATAAACTTAAATAAAATTGTATCTAAGGTTATCTTGGGGTGTGAACACATTGGAACCTCAACATAAGAGCAATCTCTGAGCTTTAGTATATGACCTGGGAATGATAAGAACCTTATTCATGCAAGTACAAATATTTTACACATCCCTGTTGTGGAAATAGATAGAATGCCTGATTTGAAAAGCTGGCAAGCTAGCTTTTGGTTCTAGACCAGCAGGCAAGCCCTAAGGGACAGCCCTTGCTTTTGTGTGATCAGCCTGCAGAGGCTGACTGTGAAACCTGTCAGGAAGATGTCTGTTCCCAGTGCAATTCTGCTGGCTTTCCAAATTAAAGTGTAGGAGTGATATATTCACTAGCAGTCATCCTTCATTATGCATTGTCTTTGTGAGAACCTCAGTTCACTTTAGGGTGGATCCTATCAGTCCTATATAAGACCTGACAGAGCAACTAAACTGCAGAAAGCCTTCCAGAGCAGAGAATTGAATATTGATAGCTCTGAAAATACAACTGTGCACGCTGATGTCTGAAATTGTAAGTGGAATAACTGAACAGGCATGAGTATGCCACCACAGAATAATTCATATTCAAGATATAAATTCTATATTCCTGTGCAATGGGGGCAGAAAGATTTTTTTTTAAAAAGTCCAAGGATACAGGCTTCTGTGCTTTTGAATGTCAGTGAATATTATTTGCATTTCAGGAATGTTTTGGGTGAGATGAATTATTTCTAGCCTTCTGTATTCGCATTTCCTCCCTGCTTCTCTTACCTCACTGTTACCTCCACTTTTGCTCAGCACAAGTGCCACATAGCTGCCTTTTTTCTTCCCTCTTGATTTGTGCAGAGGTGGCCAGCTATGCTTGAGCATGCCTGCCTCTGCATGTCCAGGATGATATGTCTAATCTTGTAGGCTCCTATCTTCATTGCCCACAAGATTGGTTTTGAAGCAACACAGACTTACCCATTATTTCCTTTGAGGAAACAATGTAAGTATTATCTTTCTGTTTTAAAGATTATTTTATTTGCTGAATTCCTTTCAGCACAATTCATTGATCTTTTGATCTTGTGTCACTCTCATCCTACACAGGAATCTTCCATATTTTTATTATTGTTACACGAAAGTATCAAGTGTTTAGAAGAATCCTTACTTTCACCAAAATGATATGATCAGTTCAGTTTCCAACAGAGTCACTCAAATTGACTGTCATCAGTCCCACATACCTCTGTATTCAAAGAATAATTAGTTATACAGAAAGAAGGATTCACCTGACTTAAACTCTTCTACTTCCAAGACAAGTATCCTGTTTCAGCTGGAACTGCTACTTTTAGCCGAGACTGTAGATCATGAAAAAAAATCTGCTAAGTACTTCTCACTTACTGTGCTCAAACTGGACATGTCATTTAACAAGTAGATAATTTCAAAAGTTGCTGGAGCTGAAGGAACATAGCAAGTCATATGCAGACATAAATTGCATTGTCTGCTTGCTGTTCTTCTCTCCTGCAATCACCACTTATATCTCTATAGTGATCTTAAACAAAATAATAGCTTCTGCCAGCCAAACACTTCCCTTCTTCAGTACTACCCAAAATCTCCCTTCAAAGATGCTAGCCTGCTAGAATACTCTTTCATGGACATTTGCACATGTTCCTGTTAGAATGGTGGACTTGTGCTCCCAATAGCTACTTTTCTGCTTCCTTTTGATATTGAAAATAGTCTCATGTTCTGGTATGGTGTCTGTGACAGACAATACGTATACTCCTTTGGATTGTACAAATTAGTTGATCAGCAGCCTTTATTTGCTTACTGAAAAACTGATTTCCAAATTGTTCACATTGAACATCATCAATACACAGTGATGCTCTTCCATTTTAACACTGCTTTTTATCAGTGATGTCAGTTTTGCTTTGAAGCTAACACTAAGCTAAGCCAGTTTTAAGACAGACTTTCATCTAATGGCATTGCTGCACACATACCAACTGCATTTCTAGGCGACTTTTCCCTGTGGCATGTGTAATTGTGAACTTTCAGAATCTGACAATGTATCGCTGCAAAATATCCCATTCCTTAAGACCTTTTTCACTGCAGGTATCCCGCATCTTGCTGCTTTCCTCCCACTCAGGACTATCATGCCAATGTAACACTTAGGGCCTTTTTCTTCCCTCTTTTTGTGATTCATAACAGGAGTAGACCATGGTGCCTGCAATGTCAGTCCATTTATCTTTCTGGGTTTGCAATTTGTATTAAGATGCTAGTTTTGTATCAGTGGTTCTCATTGCTTTCATTCTTTCCCTGCTAGTTCAGCTGCGATGATTTTGCAAGACAGGGATAGATTTGTACCTGCAACCACGTATGGCATGCTAGAATCACTCAACATGAACAGCACTGTCTCAGGTAGGGAATCTTTAATGTCCCTAAGGTAAAACTCCAGAGTTCTCAGCTACATGCATTATGTTTTCTAGTTTAAGTTAAAAATAAGATAAAATTAAATAAATCTTTCTACATTTGTGTACTGTGTGAAACCAATAGCACTCAACTGTCAGAGCTTGCATTTCAGGCTTTCCTGAAAGCAAGACTTCTTTCATTTCACTTGCCCCAGTGATAAAATAATAAAAACATCCTATAGCTTTATTTTCTCATTTCCTTCCCTCAGTAAACTTCACACACAGTTGAGTTTGTGTTTCCATATTTGCATGGTCATTCTGTCTGATAATTCTGATTTCCCATTAAATTGAAAGTTTCCAGGTTGCCTGTTATGCTTTGGTTTTGGTGCTGCCTTGCTTACCTATTAATCACAGCCTTTTCCTTGCTAGAGGGATCTCAGGAGACAGTGCTGCCTCAATATTTTATTTACCACATGCTGGGTAAAAACATGCAACAATGTATCCTTCAAAATCACACTATTTTCACTGATTTCTGCAAACATTAAGTATCAATAAAATTAAAAAATATTTTTACTATCTATTTTTGTATATTAAAATATATTTATTTTACAGAAGACATTACTGTGATGGCTAAGAATCCTGATATTTAAAACTCCAACCTCAAGCTAAAATTATAAATGAGAAAGGAACTGATCACATCACCACTGTTATGCAACGTAAATATGCAGTGATTACAAAAATCTTCCAAACAAGAGATAGTTAGTTTCTTATAAGGAGATACTGACTACCTTTATTTTGAAAACAATTGTGGGCAAGTCATTATGTGTTTGCTTTCAGACTGTAATTACAGAAAACCAATTAAACCTTCCTTGAAACGGCTGTTATAAAAGATCTTATATTGCTGGGTTTGAAAGGCACTTTTATAACACAAAACCAGAGGCAGAAAATAGAAGTCGTATAGGAAAATACCATGCACTACCTTGGATAGATCAATAAGCAGCTTCATTTTGAGTGACAGGATACTAGATTCATGTGTTTTTTCCCCAACTATGTGTATGAATAACTTCCTATATCTAAGAAATGCAAGAATGGAAAATAAAGTGTTTAAGATAAAACTAATATACAAACCACTAAAATTTCACTGCTGAAGGATCAGTACACAGCTTGAGCATACACTATTAATTGTCTTGTGTCAATCTCCAAAACTAAAGCCTGTTGAAGGCTTGATCACGTTGCACAATTACCTTTACAAGAAATGACTCTAAAAACCAACTGGCCTACTGTAGTAAAAGGGGAAAATATAAAAAAAATCAAAGAAACACCTGATTACGCACATAACTCCTACAAATCTCTTGAATTAGTCTCATATGAAACACAATGTGTCTTCATTCTCTATCAACAAAAACTAAGGATCTTTTAATATTAAATTTATAGTAAAGAGTTTCACTCTCAAAAGGTACACTGTCAAGCATGCATTCCCATCTGAAGCAGGAATTTAGCACTTGTGTATAATGCCAGTTTAAAATTAACCACTGTTAGTCACCAAAATTTAGACTCTCATCTTGAGGCCACTGTAACTAGATGAGTGTTTTCTATGTAAGGCTTAACTCCTGAAGGTTAGACAGTGACAGCTAGTTCCTGAAGGATATGATGAATGGCAGACTCCTTTTTATTACTATTTAAGTCATCTGTCTGCATTCTCTCTGGACACTTGCCTACAAAAGTCCTTAATGCTTTGAAGAAATCCACCCACAGCTTCTTAACTATGGACTTCAGAATTTGCAATTGTCTATTTATTTTTTTTTTAAATTGCAGTCAGGTTGTGATTGTATATCAAAGCAGCTAACTAAGAGTGCATCTGGGGGGTTTTTTTAGGACTGTTTTTTGTTGTTGTAATTTTCTCTTAAATTGGGTGTTCCCTATAGGTCAGCCTTTTTAGAAGAGATATAGCATTTAGAAAAAGTCACTCTTTAAATATGGATATGTGATCTAAATGTATTTGGCTGTGTAGATTAGGCCTGTGGTATGTAAGCATATGTACTTTTCACAGATTCCTTTAAAAAAAATTCTAGTTGTTCCATAAAATTACTGCAAGCTTTGTAGTTCATTGCTCCATATTGAAATCATCGCAAGATAAGCATATAATAAAGACCTTGCTTATGAAGAACTCACAAGTAAAGAGATACCTTCATAAAAGTGCTCTTTTCCAGACTGCCCTTTTTCTGCCATTAAAAATGAAGTGTTATTTGCAAAGGTTTCAATAACATTTTAAAGAAAGGTATCAGCAAATCGAGTTTGGACAACTATTGCACATTTCCTTTTAAGAGTTTACCAAAAGGTTCACCTGAACAGAAGCTCTCCCATTTAGCTATTATTTTGAATGTATTTGTGAACATTTCAGTAATATGGATGCACAGAAAAAAGGAACAAATAAAATCATTAAAATAAAACAAGTCAATTTGGTTTCTTTACATCACCACTGGAAAATAACATGATAGCAAGAAAGACCTTCAGACAAATGTTTGTTGCCTATCACTGGTCTCATGAAAATTTTTTGGTAAGTAAATGCTATGTCCAAATATGGTAAATCTGAATTCATCTCTAAGGCAAGCATAAGCATGTATGTTGACCGAGTAGATCTCTACTAGGATACATTTTGTTAACTTCATCTGAAAACTAAAATCTAATTTAATATTTGGCAATTTGTTTGAGTTTATTGCATATATTCCACATTCAGCAATGACAGTAACCATCACTTACTTCTCAGGTTTCCCATTCCAGGAGTCAGGCTCATTCTGGGAGGCAATGTGCTGTGATATGGTGGAGTAGAGCTGAACAGGATATCATTTGGCAAGGCCTGGTCTAGCATTGAGCTTCGAGAGCTAGCATATGAAGATCCTCTTCGATTGCTACATATACTCTCATCAGACAGGGTACGGTAAAGTGTCCTCCGTGGAGAAAGGTTTCCATAAAATGAAAACTAAACATCAAAATTTGAAAAAATAACAACATGTATTATTGTTTAAAATAATTCACACAATCATATCCCATCATCAGTTCTTGGGAACATTTATCTAGGCAGGCAGTCTGGGTTGTTTTGAGTTAACACAAAAGGTCAGTGATTTGTTCCCCCTTATCAGATCTATTGGGGCCTCAAGAGAGTCACTGAACTGGATTTTCATACTTCCTCTTGATATTTTGGAACATATCACCATGAATTTATCACACACTATATAGTTTTATTAATTCTGAAGTGTCAAATGAAACCACCATAGTCTTATGACAGCAATGTTTTCCATAAATACACACATGAAGTTATCAACTGTGGCAACATTTATTCAAGTCTATACATAGAACTCTTAGACTCTAATTTGAAATGACTATGCTTTAATGTTAAATGTTCTGAAACGATATGTAGGTGCAATATAATTCATTGGACAATAAAGTGACTCAATACCACACCTCTTCAGATATCACAAAATAGGCCTAGAGAAAAGGATGGTAAGAGTTCAGTGAAAACTATGCATTTTAAAAAGTTATCTAAATCACAATCCAAACACCTACAGTAAACCAAGATGTTATTGTATCGTAAAAGTGGTACATTCAGCTTCATAAGCCATTCTTCCACAAAGCAAACCCAGTTATCCTTCACATCTAAAAATGTCAGTTATTGCCTTAATTATAACTAGTTTGTCCTGCATATAACAATTCAATGTCCTCTCTTGTTTACTTTATAATTATCAGTTGCACACTCCCTATGCAGAATGCATGCTTAAGAGAAGTAACTTTTTTAAACAGTGAATACAGTATTATAGAATTAAAGGTATCTACATTTTTACATTTCTGACAAGACTTGCTGGCTCATAATTACTTCTAAAAGAAATGCACAGAAACATTAAATCATGCAAAAAACCACAGTTTTTATCAAATCCTTAACTACATTTCACAGTGCTAGTCCAGGTAAACATCTGTCTTGATGATAATACAGAACACATTCAATTGTCAGAGGGCTTAACTGTGTCCCAGAGAAAATGGAGAAAGATATTTGGAATCTAAGCTAGAAAAGCATTGAAATACTACATCCTTTCTAGAGATCTTCTGGAAACAGATAAGGGCTGTGGGAATAAACATCATCCAAAACTTTATTTAACATATAAACAAAATGGTCACAATAATAGACACGAGCAGCATCCCTAAACAGATGCATAGAAGGCATACACAGCATCTTAAAAGAATTAATATACAGTAACCTTCTATAAGTAGTGATGAAATAATAACAAAAGATTCTGCGACTATTTAGGAACCACATTGGGCAAAGGGTTAAAAGCCTGAAGGGTCTCTCATCCTCTTCCCTGCACTCAAGATTTCTAGCAAGCATCCTGATGCAATTCTTCACTATTGCTCAATTCTCCTCAACCTTATACTGCATCTTCTGACTATAAAGGTTGTTCACTAGCTGTCCAAACATGCTGAATGCCAATTGTTGGAGCTTTTCACAGTTTTCTTTCAGGGTGTGACAAAAAATTAAACATTACCTAGTGGGTTCATTATTTTCTGTTCTATGAAGAAGGTAAAACCAAGTCAAATGAAAAATGTGATTTGATTCTGTAGAATCTTACATATTCAGAAAGTTCCTTTCTGGCATTGCTGTCAAAGACAACTGACTCACCTATACCAAGATTATTTATTACCCTCTGTGAAGGCATAATCAAAAGACTGGATACTGCTGAGTCCTATGACTGAGGAACCCCTGTGTGTCAGGGTCTGTGGTCTCTCTTAGTGAGCTTTTGTTTGGGTGTCTTGGGAGGGAAAGGAAAAGCAGTAATTTATCTCACAATGACCACACCTCCTTACTCATTGTTTCTTATTTAGGTAGCCAGAAACAGTGGCAGCTGATGAAATCATCATAAAAAAACCAATTACTATATCAGTCATAAATCATAAAAACCTCTAGGACATTAACCATGAGAATTCAAACACATAATGCATACTTAACATACTGCACATTAAAAAAATATATAGATGTGGATTTTAAATTCAACTCTGCACTTAGAAGATTCCCATGTGTTACTTTTGTTCAGACACAAAGATTATTCTACTTAGCATATTATATGAACACAATAGGTTAAAAGAGCATTGAGATAATATTAAAATGTGACAATTATGTCAAGTGATTTAATTGCTTTGCACTTTATTCCGTATTAAGCATAGAATTCACAATCATGTATGCTTTGGGGAGCAGTAAATTCTAAGTTCTCTATCCAGGTTTTGTGAACTCTTATACATTACCAATTGTCTTCATACTATGAAGATTATGTGTATGGTCTCCACTTGCAGATAATTATGTCTTTTGAGCAGTTGCCACCAATATATACATTAAATTGTAATTCAAACAGAAATGTTGATACTGAGTATCACAGAGCAGGAGAATGTGGGCAACTTTTACTCATGTGCCTTAATATCATGCAAGATGTATAAATTTCAGCATTCAACCTTGACAATGTAACTTTTAATCTTTGAAATTATAACTAAGTTGTTCAAACTGCACTTTGCAAAGCTAAGCAAAAACCTACTTAAACAAATACTTTATTTCATCTGTACAAAATGTTACTGCCTTCTCTATATCTGGGGACACTGGAAAGTAATTTTTAAGGTAACTGTGTTGGATATACACAGAGCAGAAGAAAGTAGCTAACCTTTCTTCTCCCCTCCTCCATAGAGAGGCTGTCTGGTAGCATCAACTTCAGAAAATCTTCTTTGGACAAGACTTGCTGGCTCTCAACAATAGCATTCCTGACAGAAGTTTGGAGTGGACTCGATGCAGACACAGTGTCAATATCATCATATACTCTGTTGAGACAATTGATGTTTTTAGCAAGAGAAGCAATGATGCTCTTGGATTTGAAAGACTGCATTTGTTTACTGTCACAAAGTAAAAATTATTAGAACTATCTCCTGACAGAACACATTCCTATTTAGCACAGGTTTTTTAATAATTTAATATTTATGAAACTGTTTTTTGATTCAAAATGAAATTCTTAAAACATTGAAAAAGCTACTTTAGCAATTCTAAAGAATATCATAAAAGCATGATGCTTGTTTGTCCTGGATTGCACCTCTTTTATACACATCTCACTTTTCTATTGCTAAAGCTGTATTTATATAAATGTTTGCAATAGTCCATCACAAAATATTTTAACTTTCACTTTCTTAGCAAATAAGTAAATGAATATTTTACAGTGTCATATTGTATCCAGCTTCACAATCTGGCAAAATTACTATGGCCATCAATGGCAACATTTGAAACATATTGGTAATCAATTGTGCCACGTGCCAAGCGTGTTTTGTTAAAAGTAATTTCATAAAGCTCTTTAGATAAATAAAACAGCCGTCTTCTTTAATTATGAGCATATAAAAAATGTATCTACAGTCAACAAAAGACTGTCAAAGTAAATTATCATCTTTTACATTCCTTCCAGTGACAAAGGAGAGAAACAGGTTTACTATGGAAATGCAAACCAATGGGACTACAGATTCCCAATCACACAGAACATACATCTGAAGCTATTACTTACTGCCAAGTGCAGCATAATCAGTGACTCTGTCTTCATAGAGGAAACAAGCTTTTCTATGGTGAAGTGTAATTCTCAGTGAATTATACCCTACAGTGGCACAACATTCAGCAATTGACCTGATTTTCATCATCATTGCTAATTAGAGATGATATTTTATTTCAACATAATCATCCTCAGAGAGGTATTTCTCTCTATGATGTACAGAAAGCTTTCCTAGAAAGAAAGAGGTGTAACAATGCTGTATGCCATGGAAAAAAATCTGAACATATTTTCTGATCTATGAAGTGCTGCCATATTCAATTCCAGCTTCTTAAACAAAATCAGCTCTTGGAGGTATTTTTCTAAATGGCTGTGGTTTCAGTCTAAATAACAATGATTCATTATGCAATTTTGTTTTCAGCGTTCCATACAGGATAAAGAGGATTTGTTTCAGGAATACACCAATTTCAACATGCAAAAACTTGTGGGAACCAATATTGTTAGCACTTTCTATGTGCAAACACTACTACAACTGAATAATTTAAGCAATTAAAACATTGTAGAGAAAAAAAAACCAAACAACTAAATCCTAAGGACAATAACAAAAAGAAACACTAATAACCGGGACAGGAAGGTAATAACATCCAGTTTTGAAAATTAGGAATTTAAGAGCTTAATTTCAGGCTCAGATTTCATAGCACATTTTCCAGCTAAAATTTTTAAAGATGAATCTTCACACTTATATGCAAATATAAGACAATCCCACTAAACAAACAGCAAACCATACTAAACATTCAAAAATCAGGCGCTATATGTCACCTTGTCAATTTATCGAGATATATAGAGCTGACTACAGTTTGAGAGACAGAACTTGCATAGCTTATGAACAAAAAGAAAACAAGGTGGTTACCTGAGAAGATTATTTTGAAGATAACAGGAATTTAAAGGCTAGTTTTAACAGTAGGTTCAAACAGCTGCTGATACACTTATGATCATTTCTTTCGTCTATAATGTAGTAGCCAATGTATTAGGCAACAATGTAATAGGCAAGGCTTGATACAGAAACAGCAGGAAGTAAGCTTTTTTTCAGCTAAACAAAGTTCCTGAAGATTTGTAGAAAAGGTCTTTTAAGACCTTAAAAAGATTGTATCTTCCCAATTGTTTCCTATTCAAAATGGAAACTAAGAATGTCTGACATATTCATATGTTTTTGCCCACATGAGCTCTTCGAAATTCATGCTAGTTAGCTTTATTTGGGAAGAAAATGTAGCTGTGTTAAAGAGGAGAAAACAGTAACCTGTGCAGTTATTGTCTTTTTGTCTTTTTTTACATGTACCTTTGAGACATAAAAGTACAGAAAAAAAGCTACAAACATTTGAAAGTGAAGTAGAATTTGAAATTTTTCATTTTTCTATCCTACTTTCCAATTTATTTTCATTACTCTTCTTCCCCCAACAAAGTTAAACAGAGATCTTACTCATGGCATTCTGAAACTTCAGATTCTTCAGGTGTAGGACTTCCTTCTGATTTTTTCCATCCAATGACATATTTACTCACTGCTCCTTGTCTGTGGTACGGTTTTGAAACTGACCCAGAAATCTGTTGACTACTATTCTGTGACACTATATAGACTTTGGAGGTATCCAAGGAGCCACTCTTTTTAGAGCAATGTGTTGATGGGCTTCCCGAGTGATGTGACCCACTGAAAAAGTAAAGAAAACACACAAAAGCAAAAATGACATCTGCTATACAAAAACAAATCAGAAGTGCTTCACCGGGTACACAGCTGTAATTATTGTGTATACTTTAAGGCCCTTTTGAGAACAGAATTGTGGGGAGTTTCTAAAGCAAGTAATGTATGCAAGTCAACCCGCTGAAATGCCAGCACAAACTGATATGAATTACAATTAAAAGATTAAGTTCAAGACACACATAGGATTTGTGCACACAATTTTAAGTAAATATGTGTACACATACATTATTATTGTTACAATTCTATTTACATCTAGATCTACATAGGCAAATGCCCCAAATATCTCTCTAATTATAAAACTTTCCCACTTTTCCACTTTGTGCCAATATTGCTAGTTCACATCAGTTTAAGCCGTGTATTCCATTCATTGAGAATTTAATATCAACAGAAGTAAATTTCAGTTCAACAATAACAGTCCCCTGGATAATTTTAATAGCTTCTTTTATTATGAATAATAGCACTAGCAGGCAGTAACAAAATCTCTTACTGAAGATACTCAAATTTTTTTTAAAAGCAAACACTTCCTTGAAGAATAAATTTATTCTTTTCATCTTGGAGGTGAAGTAAGCAAAGCATTCAGAAACCAAGTGCCTTGCTTAATATTAGGCTGGAACCTGTAGCAGCAGCTCCTGTGTTTCGATGTTGGTTTACCAATACCAAAAACACTGCTATCTTTTAATCTAAGCCCAAGAGCATTGGATTAATTCACAGAGGACCAGAACGTATTCCTGAAAATGTAACAAACATAGCTACTTTCCTGTCCATGAGAAGTCAAATACAAGCAATGCACATGCACAGTTGTCACTGGATCAAACTAAAATGCCTACTGTGGAAGAAAGTTGAATTGGTAAGGCAATGAATAATTTTCATCACGGTTATTACGTGCATTTAATTTTAAAACCAATTCATTTTTTCTCCTCACTCTTCCTCCCCAAAAAGTATAGAAATAAGATTGTGAGGTTTAGGAGGAAGAAAATAATGTGAGTACTGTTAAAAGCTTTTTTGCATGCCATGCTTGTAAATAAGCAAATAAATTATGTAAAGATGTGATAAAGCAAATAATACTGTTATGAAAAATTGAAATGTAAAGATGAAGCAAACATTGAAGCACAATGTAAAATATATATCAAATTGAAATAAAAGACATTATCCAGAGGATTTTAGATTTCTATTTGACACTAAGTTTAAGAAAAGTTGAGAATCCAATCTCATTCTGAAGGTTTTAAATACAGTAATATTTTTAACTGAAGAAATAAAATGCCTATAAAAGTATGTGTTTAGATAGTGAGTTCAATTCAATGGTTAGAACAAGTAGTATATATTTTTAGGATGCAAACATTGTACTATGTAAGAAACAAAGCAAAACTAAAAGTTAAGCAGCTACAGTAACGTGACAGTATTTGATCATTCCTGTGTATAAGTAACACAAAATAGGGCAGAGAAAACCAATAATAACTGAGCTGTGAGACACAATATTTGGCATAGCTCAAGTCAGTCATGTAGTTTGAGATACTGTTTCCCACAGCAGGTTTAATTCTGTAAATCTTACTTATATACTACAGTGTTCGTGTTTTCAGGAGGTTCTTTATCTGATGGTTAGAGCATCAGACCAGTATCTTTCAACCAATCAACATCTTTCCTGTGCATTGCATTTTATCTATTAAGTGAACAGAATTCAACTTTAATAAAGGGAAGTTGCATTTATAGATCAATGACATTCTACCAGTCTGTGGGCTTGTTTCTTAAAGTTTTACACCATTTAGCTAACAAGTTCACTATTGATTCATTACTATTGTGATGTGATTTATGTGACTATCATATAAATCACTATTGATTTACGAATACTAAAGCATTCATAAAATAATTGTGAATAAATGACTCAATAGCATTAGAATTTCATTGTTGTAGCTTATGAAGAGAAATTAAGCATCTAAAAATAATTGTGAATAAATGACTCAATAGCATTAGAATTTCATTGTTGTAGCTTATGAAGAGAAATTAAGCATCTAAAAATAATTGTGAATAAATGACTCAATAGCATTAGAATTTCATTGTTGTAGCTTATGAATAGAAATTAAGCATCTAACCAGTTGAAAAACATGTATAGGATTCACTAGTACATATCACATGCTTTTATGTTAACTCAACTTTCTCATGTCTTTTTGAACACATCATTGTTGCAGCATCACAGCTATAAAATGAGATATTTTTAACAACATATGCTTGTGGGTTCTGTATAGGTGATGCCAGTTTTTAAATCCAGTTGTGAAATTATTTATCATTTCAAAGTGATTTGAAGGATAGGTAAGCAAAGTTAAAATAAAACAGCTGGGTCACGTAATGTAAGTCTGACATGTTCCTATAGCAAAAGGATTTGGGGCACAAATTAGAAGGTGATAATTTGAAAACATTGCTACTGCCAAAGTAGAACTGGGCAATCCTAATTCGATTTTCCATCTCAGCAACAGACTACTTGGGAAATGCCCAGGCAAACTCACTTAAAATCTATATGCATTTCTTTTTTAAAAAACCAATATTTAACTAGTCCATAAAATATTTACTGTATAGAAGTGAGCAACGGATTAGTTAATGGTTGCCTGGCATTTTAAATACAGCAGCTAGTGCCCAAGTGCTGAGAATACATATTCCAGACAGTAGAAACCACTTTCAGCTCATTATGATGAAGTTAAACAGAATCACAAAATGGCTGAAGTTGGAAGGGATCTCTAGAGAATATCCAGTGCAACCCCCTGCCAAAGCAAGTTCCCCTCCATCAGGTCACAAAGGAAAGTGTGCAAGTGGGTTTGGAAACCTACAGAGGAGACTCTACACCCTCCTTGGACAGCATGTGCCAGCACTCCCTCACAGCAAAGTAGTTTTTCCCAATGTTTCAGTGGAGCTTTTTCACAGTTGTTTCTAGCATTTTCGAAGATTCAGTAAATAAAATTAAATCTCAACACACACAAAGCAGAGTAAATATGGAGTTTCTGCATTATCACAGGGGTGGTGAAAGCTAATGTGAAAGCATTTACCTAGCTTTCAAAGTAGTCTATACAGTATTCCATATCATAGAATGATAAAATTGTTTTGGTTGGAAAACAAAAACCACTAGAAGTCAGAGTAAGTATACAAGGCTAATTAACTCGTGTTAAACATAAAAAGAAATGAGGATACAATATATTATTTGGTTATTTTCCTGCAGTAATTCATACTGAAAATAGGAAAATCAGAGGGAAAGAAGAACAATAAACTTCCTTCTGTCTTTTACAGAGTAAAAACTTTAACATGTAACCAAAGCTTCAACTTCAAAATCACCATAAAAAAGGGAATTGGGAGATAAAAGCAAACAGTTGTAAAAGTGTACTTTCAAAGTTTGCTTTTCAACAGAAATACCATGTACACATTGAAATGGTAAGAACAAGAAAAGCTGAAAATCCATCAGAAATTTAGTTCAGCAAACAAAAGCGTACATCACAATAATGCAGTTTAGGGGGGATGGCATGCAACACAGTTTCACTGTATGTACAAATTTTCCACTTCAATTTCTCTGATTTGCCTCAATATTAACTTCCATAGTCTGGAAGATTATTTGTTGCGCTGTACTAAAAAAAAAAAAAAAAAAAGTATGTGAAGTAAGTTCTAGGTGTAAATTGTTACTTTTACTTTACTTTCCCAATTTGAAAAATCTAGTCAATGTGTACAAGGTCACATATAAATTATACATTACATCTGGGAGTAGAGCTAGCTATCTTTTTAGGCAGACATAAAAATTTACCTCTAAATTGCTCACATGGATATTTGAATACAACAGAAAACTCCCACATCAGTTAAATACACTTTCAAAGAAAGGTAAACAAAATAACAACAATGAAAAGAAAAAGTTCTCTGTATGTTAATCTACAACCCACAATCCCTGAATTTGTAAGAAACACATACCTGGAATGAGAGGAGATTTCACTTAGGTCTCCCATACTGCCTTCAGCTGTATGACTGGTAGAAATAGCAGAGGCATAGCTATGAACAGCATATATTTTAGCTGGATCATCATCTGGCCCAGGAGTTTCAGAAGATTCAGTCCACTGCTCAGTACGACAATGTACTCCAGACCTGCTGCCAGTGAGGTGCAAAGGGGCCAGGAGAGGAGCAGGCATGCAGGGAGCTGTATCAATTCCACTATCAGTAGAAGCGCCCTTTATATATGTTAATCCAAGCAGCTCGGGATCCATCAAGTCTCCAGAACCAAAGTGTTTTTCATCACTGTTGCTGGATGTATTACTGGATAGAGTGTTGCTGCTTGAGTGGCTTGAACAGCTTTTATCTCCAATCTTAACAAGGAAACAAACAAAAAAAGTCCCCCCTCAATCAAAAAATTTTTATTTTCATATAGATTACTGAATTTGTACCTTCCAAAGACCATGTCATTATTTTTTACAGTATGTTGTCATACGACTGCAAGAAGTATGAAAATGGCTAATTATATCACCAATTTCTATTAAACAAATTGCACAGCTGGCTAGCCATATTAAAGGTTGATGTCATCGCAAATAAAAAGGCTCTAGTTCCATCTTCTATGACAAATCTTAAGGTCACACTTGAATTTTGTGATTATAGGACCCGCTCAACATCCATAAAATTGCATTTCTGAACAGTTAAAATAAGCATTTGCTAAAGCTAGAGGCACTGGTAATTATTTGTTTAAACAAGTTCTACTGTAAATCTGAAAAACACCAAAGACTGCATTATCTTTGGCTTTTTCTCAGAGAGTGATATATGCAGTTTATCAAATTAAATCCAACTGGATATGTGGCTAGTAAAATTGAAGTCAATTGTGATGTATGTGTACCAGATGAAAGTAACGTGTGTCACTGGGCCCTAAGCTAAGCATGGCTATTGAAATGGAATAATAACATCAGGCATCTGTGTCAATAAAGTTGGGGAGACTGTTAGGGTTTTTCTTAAAAAGAATTTTTAGAGAGAGTTGTATTAACTTATCTACGTGACAGAGTAGTCAGAATAAGGGCAGATGGACTTCTCTTAGGTAGAATATAAGCAGGAAGGGTGACTAACTTTTTTAATGAGTTCCTCCTCCTAGCAGATGCATATAAACAGCTGTTGCTCATACATTAAAGCAGTTAGACAAGGCAGCCTGTCCAGAAATGCTACTTCTATTCCATATGGAAATTGACAGACCTCAAAATTTGAGAAAGTTGTTTTAGAAAAAAGGAGGGGTTACATTTGCATTCATTCTAATCTTTACAAGACAGCTGTCATCTTAAAAGCAATGGAACAATTGATTAAAATACAGTGAATCATTTTACCAAAGAGAGAAACTTGGAGAAAAGTGACCAGAGAAAAGGCTTGTCATTTATTACTGTAAATGTAAAATGGAGTCAAAATGCAAAGAAACAAGGCCTGAGGGGGCAGGAAAGGAGAGTGTTCAAAGGTATAAAATTAGCCTCAGAAATTATATTTCATGTATGAACCTTTCCTCAAATTTCCTGTATGGTGTTGAACAAAAACAAAAGAACAAAACAAATGCACAGAAGTACACCCTTAAAAGGTTATGACATTTTTTTTTCCTGGTTTACAGCATCTAGCAACAAAATATCCTCATTTTGTTAGTACTATATTTATAATAATGCTGGTTCTTACTTTGTACAACACAGTTCTTTTGCACCTGCACTACACATACACATAAACTAACAAACACAAGCATAAGGCCACTGTGAAGCTTTCTGTTCAGATCCTTACTATCCTAAATACAAACAACATTTTTATAGTGCTTATTTATAATTATACTACATGAGTATTTCACACAATCTCACAAGTAGTATGGTGAATATGTTTTTTTTTGGTAAATGATATGAAATACCTCACAGTATAAATGAAGCTGTAAATACACCACTGAGTGTTACCTCCTCAACAGAGGAGTCTCAGTCCCAAGTCCTCTTGTACTCCTTAGTTCATAAATACATTCAGTTCTTCCCACATCTAGGTGAGCATACACTTTGCCTCCCAAAACATGCAGTGGTTTTCCTGTTACTAGAATATATTTTTAAGATGTACTTCTTTAAGTCCAGTACAAGTTTAATTTTGGGTTTTTTTAGAGTTTTGAATGACATACAAATAAAAGACTTACATGTGAAAGTTTGTTTGGTGACTCCTTGCCACTGCCTTCCTTCTGTAAAGCCCGGTCTTTGTAGGAGCTCAGGACTTTGGTCGATGGTGTGTGCCACTTGGTTTCTGCCATAAATAATTGTGTTTTAATTTCTGAATGCTAAAAAGTTGACTATATTATACAAAGAAAAAAAGGCACATGGCTTAGCATCAGGTTTCAAACATGTACACTCTTTGGAATGAGAGATGTGTGTCTGCAGAATTTCCTAAGATCTAGTTTTCCAATGATACTTAAATGAAGTTCAGCCTGTTCGTTATTCATGAGGCTTCCTGAAGTTCAAGAGTATTTTGTTCCAAGTAGTATCTAAATATCCCACAGAATAGTTACACTGTCTGTAACAGTCCCTGCTTTCACTAATGTATTACATGCTCTTTGTGTTTTAAACCTCTGCATCAAAAGGTGGCTGCACTTTTGTCATGGTTTAGCAAGGAGTTGCTTTTGCTTAATAACAGGGGGAGCGGGTTGCAGTGAAGACCCGGTAAAAGTTTTTTAGACTCTCCCCCGACTCCTGGGTTCAGACCCACCCCCCGGCCTGGCTGGGCCAATCTGGCGCCTCTGCGATCACTATTTAGGGACGGGAATTTGAGGTGCCTGGCAGGAGGTGTAAG
>WBNH01010595.1:263466-301974 GCA_013401255.1 Urocolius indicus
GTTTTGTTTTGGTTCTGGTTTTTGGGGTTTTGTGTTTTAGTTGGTATTAAATTGTTTTCTGTTTTCTTCCCCAAGCCGAGTAGCCTGGTCTGTTTTGTCCTGCACCTTAAGCGGCAATTAAGCTCTCCCTGCCCTTTAGCAATCCTTAAGTTTTAGGTACTTGAGGCTAATCGTGGTCTTTTGTTCCCTGATGGGCCTAAACCACGACAACTTTGATGGGCACTGCATTGTAAAGAACATTTATTTTTAAGATACAGTGTGTTTTATTACCAGAATGTCTAGTTCCTTCCAAAGTTTCCTCTCGTTCTCTGCCTCCTTCACACTCCAGTGAGCCCGAACCTTGGTGGTGTTCATGGAGCAAAGGGGACTGGCACCTTTTAATGTAAGCAGAGAATTAAGTTGTTTTGAGGGTTTATTTCCTGAGAAACCTGTTATGTGATGAGCAATGCTTTTTTCTTTTCAAAGTAAATATTTTGGAAGTGATTTGTTTAAACAATCATCAGCCCCTCCACAAAGTATTGTAACATTTCCAAACACTGCATGGAAATATTTACATGCAATTTTTTACCCATAGTACACTGTTATATCTTGAGTGTAAACAGGCCAAGGAAACACTGAACTTTAAGATGAAATGCATTCTTGGGGTTATATATGCATTTTTGCAATATAGGACTAGGGTATTGTGTGCTTAAATGCTTTATGTACTAAAACCCACAGAAAGTAACTACGCAGTTTTGGCAGGTTTTCACACTGAGAACATGTAAGCTAGTACCAAATCTACTGCTCTCTTCTGTATTGCAAACGTGAAATTACTTCACAAAGCAACACACTAAATCCAAGACTGCTATTAGAAATAACTATGCTGGAAAAATTACACAAGATGTGAAAAAAAAATCAAAAGTTGCTATAGTTTTATTTGAATTATTAGTATCTACTTAGCTGCCAGAGAGTTCACTGAGTACTCTGAATTCCTTAGGGAATCTCCGAGGTATTGCATATATTGCATATATACATGGAATATCTTACTCCCCAGTAGTCATGCCAAAGCAATATTAAGCTTAAAGACAATGAGTCAAGCTGATGTTTTCAGTATACACATTTATTTTTTCTGAAATGTTGGTTGTGAAAGCTATGTGACAAGTCTGGAATGCTTTTCTATTCTACTATGTAGATATGACCACAGCTCAATATTTTGTAACAGGAGTGAGTGTTTTTGGTAGCTATATTTATACAACTACATGATAAATCTAAAGCAATTTAGAAAAGATGTCTCACATAATAGTCTTTTGACATAGACAGTATATTGGGATGCTGTCTTATACATAGATAGCTAAATTGGGAAACTTCAGCATGAAGGAATTCACAGGGCTGTGGCAAAAGCTTTTTAGGGAGAAGAGATCTGTGAAAGAGTGCTACTTTTTTTTGTGGAGAGATGCTAGGGAATGGACATCACTAGAAAAGACACAGTAGGAAATAAAACCTTTGAAGACTGTAAAGGTAATGTTTTAGATAAATATCCTTCCACTGAAGCAAAAGGAGTAGATATGATTTATTTTATTCCAGTTCTGAGTTACTAGCTGATTTCTGGCCTGTTACTAAGAAAGACAACCTCAGAACTGAGTTTGCACATAAATTGATAATATATTCAGGTAAGTTTTTCTTGAGAAAGAATATGCGTGTGAGCTAAAGCAAGATTTAAAATAAATAAGTAAATAAGGCACCAATACCCATCATATCCCACTTGCTGTCTCCACTGGCTGCTCCCGCTGGGTCCTGGGTCACTGGAGGAGGACTGGTTGCTTGGAGAACTTCTGTAATGTTGATTCAAGTCAGTAACTGTGCTGAGGTATTTGTGGGTTTTCAGATTTGAACTAGGCTGTGCTTCTTTTATGTTCATTTTTACAAATAATGCAGATACAGTATGAACACTTAATTATATTCATTTTAGGGATTTACATTTTTGTTATAGTTACATAACAGACAAGTATTTTTTGAGCATATGACTTATTTTATCACTAATAAAATATTTCCAAATGAATATATAACAAAGGCACAAATAGAGAAAGATTAAGTGCCAAATTCTATTTTCTTACATCAGAGAATTATTCAGATGTCACAGCAGCTGGAGGAGGTCTCAATTTATGTGTGAGAAGCTCTCATGATAGATCAGAAATGATTATTAGTTACTTTGGATGTATTAAAATTTTTGACATAGTAATTTTAAAGAGGTAATACCAAAATATTTCCATGAATAGTATCATTTTGTATTTATTATTTAAACTTGAAGCCTCAGGTCTTAACAATGTCCCTAATTACTCTTCTTGGATTTCAAGACAACTGAAATGCAAGGTTCAAATTGGTTTTGCTCACTCTTCTATCCTTCACTTCTGTGCATATCAATCCATAATTACAATACCATTTCCCTCAGTGACATTGCTTTGAATTCTCTGTATATCCCCCTCTTCTCAATTTTTATTTAATGGATCTATGCAGAAATTGAAGCATGTACTTAGGAAAGAGGTGAAAAGAGGTAGTTTTGGATTTATGTCTTACACTTTTCAAAGGACATGACATTCAATAAACATCTTTATGTTCAACTTGACAGTCTAACAACATTAGCTATTACATTTTGTCTAACAGCTAAACATATATACAATAACTAGGTTGTGTAGCACCTAATTTTTCAGTATGTCTCTCTCTGCTAAATATTGAGAGGACTGAGCCTCCCTCAACCAAGTGAAATAGTCCAGAGTTGAATTCAGTTGCATGTTTTTACTTCTCACCACTAAGAACTTTGCATTTCTTGCTCAGATTAAGTGAATCAATACTAATATATAAGTTACAATCCTATGTGTTTCCAGCTTCCAGACTGATGTTTAGGACATTGTCCTCAAAGTCGAGACATTGGATTGTACTATCCCAGGCTGAAGAATGTCTAGACCCCAAGCCTCCTTGTTGCTAGCGTCTACCTACTAGCCTACTAAACAAAAAGTGGCTACAAAAGAAGAAATAGAAATCCAGGCAGTGAATGCAGCTGCCCACTCTTAGGAATGAATTTACGACTCCAGGATGCACTTGCCTACAAGTGTGACTCAAAGACTAAAGTACATTGAGACTTCTTGGTACAATAGAACAGAACAGTCAGCCTGACAAGCTTCATTCTTAGGTACTAGCTATGAGCAGTTGTCACAGAATTAGGTATTTCATAAAACAGGAGCATAGCTCAATGATATCCTTGTATTATCCCTGACTAATTATAGGAAAGTCCTTGATCAACATGAAAACTTTCAAATTGCCTTCTCAAAGCGCTTAAATCTCCTTAGGAACTCTACTGGGAACATAGATGTTCAGATCCCAGTTTTTAATTTCAAGCCAAGGACAGAGCATCCAACTGTTACATGTCACAGCAACTGAACTGTTGCTGCTCAAGTCTTTTACTATATTTACCCCACATTTCTGTTGCTTCTTCCTTTTTTTATCTCTAAAGCAAATCATGTTATCAGTGACTTCACTATTAGCTCATTTTCAGGTCAGTTGCTAAAACTTCCCTGTTTTATCAACCTGCTTCTCCCTGTCTGTACTCTTTGATTTGTTTAAATTGATCTTGAATCCCTGATTCTCCAAAATCTCTTCATCATTTTCCTCACTTGAGTATATATTTTCACCCTTTCAAGTCTACAAATAAGTACTGATCAACCTTACTTCAAACTCTTTTAAGTCCATCTCTCTATCAGGCCACTGTTTAAGCTTCTGCCCACATAAAGAGACCTTGCCAGTTAGGTACCTTTTTTAAAATGTTTCAAGATCCACATGTTCACACCATTTTCCTTTCTTTTCATTATTCACACTCTATCATGTTTTCTCCAAAACAGTACTTCTGCCTTGCATTTTTTTTTTGTTTAAATGATACAGTCATGTCTTCATGACAAGAGATAGCCTCTGTCTTAGCATTTTTTCCACATGCTTTGCTGAGTGTTAGAAGCACAACTTACGTTTGTGATTTTTTTTTTTAAATCAGTAGCATGTCAGAAAGTTTTCTTTTTTTTTTCTTATACTTAATAAGGCTTCACAAAATCTGAAGAATTTCTAAACATTTGATATGTTGTCTCCTTACTGTTACTTTAGTCATGAATTCTTGTATACTAAATAACACAGTGTAGCAATAAGGCTATTTCATTATTTCATCCAGATTTTTTTAAAGCTATTTAAGACTAGAATTTTAGATTTTCATATCAACTTCATATTTTCAACATGCAATATTTTTTTTCCTTGGAAATTACAACTGCATCATCACCACAGAAAAAGGCATATGTAGAAGTAATTACAAACAATAAAGGACAGAGAGTTCTGCTCAAGATGTATGGTTTTCATAAATAATTCAAAGGACAAACATATTTACAACTTTTTAACTTCAAAAATATTTTTTTAATCTTATGAAGAAATTCAATTAAATTAGAAAAGAGCCAACATTTAAGGATACCATCCCATTATCTAAGACGTGTTACATATTCAAATCATAAGCTCTGCTTTGTTTAATTAAAAGCAAAGCAAAGCATAAGGACTAGTAATGAGTTACAGAACCCTTTGAAACTCTGCCAATAGCTTGGTAATCGGATTAAATAATTAATTTTTAAAGGGATAAGCTAATTTTATTTACACTTATTATTTGTTAGAATAGGTTCTCAAAAGGTAATGGTCAGGACATTGTTTAGATCAAAAAGTCACAAGGCAGTTTCCTGCTTTATCAATTTGGGACTAAAGGGAAAGGTCAGCTGACCTCAGCAGTAGGATCTTAGCAGTATAGTCCATTTCCATCACAAACAACTAAATCACTTGTTTCAAGTAGAAGGAACTGGACTCAGTGAATGCTCTTTAACACAACCTCAGAATTACTGTCAAACCTCAACAGAAAACAAAAAGCATACCAAAGTCCTAGAAGGGAGAAATACCTAAAGCAAAGCATCTTAGGAAAACGATAGGCACGAAAGAGAGAGTATATTACCTTGCACCATCTGGCAGTTTTCTATCAAAGGAAGTGCTGCGAGGAATGGCTGTCTGAGCCTGCTGGAGAAGCTGCTGGCACTGCAGTCTGTCAGATGTTCCTAGGATTGGAGAGGCACGAGAGAGAGGCTGCCCAGCGGGAGTCGGCACCCGATGCCAAGTGGTATTTCTTCTGAAAGGGGTTTTATACTCACATGGGGTGCCTTCACTGTCAAGTTTGTATTCCACCATGGGGATACGACAAAGTTCTGAACAACCCCTGCAGGACAAATAAAAATGCTGATCAGTCTCACTGGAGGGAATAGAAGAACAAATCTTTCATTCTACAGTTAGAAATAGGTGCATATTTTTCTTCCAGGTGCCCAAAGCTGTTTATATTAGCATTGGACAACCCTTCAAATACTTCAAAACTATCAATGCCAATGAGGTAGGAAACATTTCAAAATAAAAGACTTGCTCTCGTGTGCTTAAAGGTTTTTGAACTCTCTCCCTGCCCTTCAAAAAGGGGAATATATTAAGCTTTTATAAATTAGTTTGCAGCTGGAATGTTGCATAATAAAAACTAGTAGAAACAAAGCATTCAGAAGTCAGACAACAGTAAGTTCTTCTATAACAGCTTTAGTTTGCTTAACTGTAATAAATTTTTATTTATGAATGTCAAAATTTTGCATAGCCAAAATTATAAAATGGTTATTGCTTTGCAGCAAACTAAAGGTTTCTTAGTGGTATTGAGAACTTTCCTTTAGAATCCCATCTTGTCCTCACAGAATGATGGAGTATATGCACTGCAATGCAAATTAAGTGTCATCTAAATATTTTAAAATATTTTTTTGCAAAGTGTACTTTCTAATGTATTAGTTCCTGAGGGTCTCTATGCTTGGAAGAGATATGGGGAAGTGGAAGGAAGTGTCAAATCAGAAACAGCATAGCTTACAACTTCTGCTCAAAGCTTACAGTGAGGTTAAATACTAACTGTATTCCCAGAAAGTGTAAACTCAGTTGTGACAGTGTCCCCGAAAAAATCAATCTGCCTGTGGGATATTTGCTGTAGACTCAGGATGGATTTAAGTTAATGGTTACTGTTTCAGAAATCAGTTAATAGAAGCTTCACAGCCACTTTTAAGCCTGCACTGATTATCATTGAAGGTATTCTATATCCTCACATACCTTTTCCATTATTTGTCTGATAGGCAGTGTTTATTAATAGCTATAAGGCAAATCTCTTAATTATTAATGCAGTGCATTAAGTGTAACTAAGAAATAGTGAAAATTTGCCTCTGTCTCAACTGCAATTTTGCTCTATCCCTAGATCTGAGACTTGTTCAAGCTTTGCCTTTGCTGGTAACTCAACATTCACCATTTCTGACTAAATTAAAATCATCTAGGGAAAGTGTACAAGAGGGTATGCAAAGTGTTTACAGTCCTAATCCTGGAAATATTTTGGTACAAATGGCTGAACAGAAATGCTAAGTTCAAATAAACTGTTAAGATTCTCAGACATTAAACTACTGTGCCCCAAACCTAAATTCTCACATCACAAAGTAACATTTTTTTTATAAGTGTTATGGTAAACAGATAAAAGAGATTATAAAAATGATAGCTATGTTATTCAAAGTTGTTGAAGAGAAGATGTGTATGCAACTGTAGCAGTTACATTTTAAATGCTCTATATGTCCATCTGATCCAGCCAAATGCTTCTGGCTGCTGAATTTTGTGGCACAAAATAGGCAAACTGTTTATGCTGTAGCATTAAATCTCAGCCCCTGCTGGTACTCAAACATATGAAAAAGGTAAAGAAAGAACTATTAAGATATAGAATGTAGAGCACAGAGTGGAGAGTAAGAACCAATGTATGGTAGAAGACATCATGACAAAAATGAGCTGAAGAAGGGTCACTACAATGCTACAAAGCAGAATTCAGAATTCCTGAGTTTTTGAGGTTATTATCTGATCAGAAATATCAGTATTAACTGCATCAGTAAAATCTGACATGCAAACTCTGCTGATAAATCATAGCTGGACATGCAGGAAGCCTCACAGAGTTTCACAACAATGATTTCCTAATTTTGGCTTCCTTATGGAGGTAAGATCACCCCAATAGTCTCCTCCCACAGAGGAGAACAACTTCAAAATCCCTTGGTTTTTCATCTGTTTATAAAAAAATTCTCTCATTTCTGAAAGCCACAATACATGTTGGGCTCTTAGAATGACAAACATCACATAAAGTCTGAGTTAGGGGAATTATATAGAATTGTGAAAAAACATTTCTACTGCTGAAGCACACATAGAACACATTTCTCTACTGCAATATTCAACTGCTTATATCCCAAGCCCATTCTTCTCTAAAGTTCCCTGCCTCCTTCACTACCTACAACAAATAAGATCAAGGTGTAGGAGACAAGAGCCTGCAGCAACACAGTCTTGATTAATTTCCAGAGCAGGCCTATTTTACATGAACACAGAAAGTTCTTACAGCAAAAAATATAACCTAAGATTGATTATTCAATTAAAGGCTTTCATAAAGCTTTATATAAAAAACAAATGAACTAAAGAATGCACAGATGACACAGCAAGGTTAATATTAGTTTAGTGCACTGCATAATTTTTTATGTGCCCATATATACACAGTTTGTTATTATTTGACAAGGAAGTCGGACAATTATGTAGGCTACAATTTCAATCATGCTTCTGCTGATGTCTTAGTTATTGTTCCACTCACTTCTTCATCCCTATGGACTCTAAGTGATAGGAAAAGAAAATCTCCTCCCCAACTTTTATTAAGATATCAATTTCACAGTTTGTCTTGGTAATTGAGAAAGTTATAGCATGTAATTGTCATTGCATCCCTTGTTAGATATCTCCCACAAAGTACTTTGAGTTTTCTGTGAAAACAGCCATGTGTTTTGAAAGCCAAAGGGATTGTTAGTATTTACTTTGACTCAGCTTGCTAACTGAATAACTAAAGCATGACTTAAAAATACAAAAAATAAGCTTTACCACAAAGAGTAAGTATTCAAAATTTTGTAAAATTTAGTGTTTGATTACATCAAGAAATTGTATTCCTCTGACAAATGAAAAATGGTCCAGGAGATTGTTCCCCCCTCAAAAAAAAAAAAAAGGCTTTCAAAACAACCCTTTTTCAAATCACTACAAAAATCTAACAATGTTACTTTTAAATTCAGAGTCCCAAGATGAATTTTGTAATTATCTCCTCAAAAATTTCGATGTTTAAAATGGAAGTACTTAATATGGCTTCCTTTGCCACATATAACTTCACATTTTAATTTAACAGTGGCAAACCAATCAATTCAACATGTATGTGAAAAATTTTACTTTGTTGCTTCACAAATATTGCCTAAAGAACAAATAATACAGTACACTGAGATATGTAAAGTCATAATTGTAGCTACCTCCTCTCTCAGAAACAAAGAGAATCAATTACTTAATGCTCAATCCAATAAGGATCTGCCCTTCCCTCATAGATCACACTGCAAATTATCTTGCATGAAAAAACCCACAAAATCAAATGCAATTTCCTATTATATATTTCATGTGACCATTATCTAACTTCTATGTATAATACTGTCATTTATTCCCCCGGATGAAGAATATATGTTGGCACTGGTATTGAATGATGGCTTTTAATTAACTTATAAATCTTAATTTGAATTGTTTTTAAAATATACTTTAAAGAACAGGTGAAGACAAACCTATATTTCACAGTCTTAAAAATATATTAAAGTTTATATTGAACAGGTATAGGATATCAAACATCTTTCCCAATTGTATTCAATACATTTGAAAAGCAGATACCTGTTACTTATCAAACAAATGTGACCAAGTCTTAACCACAAGTCAAAAAAGATAGCACTTCCTGCCCTTCACTACAGTTTGGTGTTAAATTAATTCTTCAACATAAAGCAGAGACTCCTACTAATACCTTCAGTTCAAAAGCCATATTATGCTATATAAAAAATCGGTTAATAAAACCTACTCTGCAATTATACAGAGCATGACTACAATACATCTAGCAGGTCATGACTGCATATTAAAATTTAAGAGTCCATTGTAAAATCTGTAATATTCATAAATTACTGCAAGGAACATTATGTTCTGAAACAATTACCAAACAGTCCATTAAATTTTTCAAACCACGTTAACTAAACCTTTCAATATTAATTTAAGATACCATATAAAGGTCATGTAAAAGGGTCTGTGTAAGGCCTAAATTAGGAAAGGATGCTAGTTGAAAAAGATAAATGTTCATCTCCACAGCAAGCTTAGAATCTTCCATACACTACGATCAGCAGTGTGCCACATTGATACCTACATAAAAGGCTTCCTTTCTGTTATATACCACCACTATCAAGTACTGGGTATGACCCTGGTATTTGGACATCAACTACAGAGATTTCCTGTATCATGAATGATTTGTTAGGGTAGCAACAAAACTAGAGTTACTGGTTCAAATATAATTCTAGACCAATGTATTACATATCTGAACTAATAAGGTAGTTGTAGGAATAAAGAAGTAACCGTTGCTGTTCAGCAGTTGTATTACACCAATAAATTATCACTTACTATCACCATTTCGATTCAAACCATTTAATCTTGCTCAATAAGGAGTCTTTATATCTAGTAGTGCAATAAGTAATTGCATTCTTCTAACTCAAATTTTGTATCTGAAAGTAATCACTTCTATTACAGTGCATGTTTGCTCTTGCTCTACAGCAGTTCCCACAGTGTCACATCAAAATTGAAGAGTCATCATGCAATCTATTAAATCCTCATAATAAAACTTAGATTAATTTCATATAATTGTAGGGACTTAACTGAAAGGTAGGATTTAGTAGCTTAGTTTTTGCTCAGACTCATCAGGTATTTAAAAAGACATACATACATTATCTCTTCTCTGACACACTGAAGTGACTCCTGGAGGTAACTCCTTGACTCTAGTGACTTCTTATATCACCTACAGCGAAAGTTCAAGATGTTGGAAAAGATTCAAATAGTCTAACAGAACTTTGGTCAAAAAGACAAGACTAAAATTCCAAGTTCAGCAGGATGAACACGAGCTAGCAGTGTGGCCAGGTGGCCAAGAAGGCCAATGACATCCTGGCTTGTATCAGAAATAGACCAGCCAGCAGGACCAGGGAAGTGATTGTTCCCCTGTACTCAACACTGGTGAGGCTGCACCTTGAATAGTATTCAGTTTTTGGCCCTTCACTACAAGAAGAACATTGAGGTGTTGGATCATGTTTGGAGACAGGCAACAAAGTTGGCCCAGGGTCTGAAGATCAAGTCTGATGAGGAGTGACCGAGGGAACTAGGGTTGTTTAGCCTGGAGAAGAGGAGGCTGTGAAGAGACTTGATCACTCTCTACAACTACCCGGAAGGAGGTTGGTCTCCTCTCCCAAGTAATGAGTGACAGGACAAAAGGAATTGGCCTCAAGTTGCACTAAGGGAGGTTTAGATTGGAGATTAGGAAGATCTTTTGCACTTAAGAGTTGTTAAACACAGGCAAAGGCTTCCCAGAGAGGTGGTGGAGTCACCATCTCTGGAGATTTGTAAAAGCTGCGTAGGTGAGGTGCTGAGGGACATGGTTTAGTAGTGGGTGTGGCAGTATTAGATTAGTGGTTGGAATTGATGGTCTTAAAGGTCTTTTCCAAACAAAACAATTCTATAATTCTAAGTTCTGACATCTCAGAAATCTCTTAGTAGTAGTCACACTGCAGCAGAAAAGACATATCATTGGAAAAATCCATTATACTAATTATACTTTGAAATCATTTCATAGCTCGATAGATAAGGCTGCTGCTCACTTCTGCTGCCCACCACTTCTGGTTTAAGACAAGTGAAAACTCTCTGGCATTCTCTTCATAGAGACAAAGAGCCGAAGCTGGCAATTCCTCCTTTATGGAGATACACTTACGATCTTTGCTACTGTTCCATTTTAAATAGAAACTTTGAGTTGGTGAGCTAACAATTTGGAGGTCTCCTAAAAGCCTCTCCACCTGCATTGTTGTATACATACAAAAAAAAGAAACAAAACAACAGAAATACAAACAGGACGTTGGATGAAAAGAGCTAGTCAGGAAATAAAAGATGAAAAAAACTTCCAACCAAGGTGTTTGGCTTAATTATATGACCCATAAGACAGTAAACGATTCCTACAGTATCTGCTGATGGAAACTAGAATACAAGCAGAGCAAATCACATTTCCAAATCTCAGAGAACAGGAAAACAGATACATCAAAAGACAACAATTACGGAGCATAATGACTTGAGAAACAATTGGCAAGAAGGAAGAAACATCGGAAAAATAGATAAACAGGAAAGATTTTTGTGCCATTGAAGAGAAAAGCCTTCAAAATTCATATTGTAAGATGAAGAACAGCTGGAAAACCAACAGTGGAGATGTAAAAGTTTTGTTGCTCCAACTTAAGAAATGGAAATGACGAGTAACAGATGGAATAAATGAAGTCAAGGGAACAATATCAAATGAAAATCTAAGACTTTGAGCTATGAAAGGACCAAGTTGTGGTTTAACCCCAGCTGGCAACTGAGCACCACACAGTCGCTCGCTCACTCCCACTTGATGGGATGAGGGAAAGAATTGGAAGAAAGGAGGAAATTCATAAAATGAGATAAAGACAATTTAATAAGCAAAGCAAAAGCTTGTGTGCAAGCAAAGTAAAACAAGGAATTCATTCACTACTTCCCATGGGCAGGCAGGTGTTCAGCCATTTCCAGGACAGCAGGGCTCCAGCATGCGTTAACGGTTACTTGGGAAGACAAATGCTATCACACTGACATCCCTCTCACTTGCTTTGTCTTTCTCCAGCTTTATAAGCTGAGCATGATGTCATATGGTCTGGAATATCCCTCTGGTCAGTTGGGGTCAGCTGTCCCAACTGTGTCCCCTTCCAAATTCTTGTGCATCCCCAGACTACTTGCTGGTGAAGGTGGTGTGAGAAGCAGAAAAGGCCTTGATTCTGCTCCAGCTCTTCTCAGCAATAATGAAAACATCTCTGTATCATCAGCACTGTTTTCAGCACAAATATAAAACATAGACGTGTATGGGCTGCTATGAAGAAAATTAACTCTATCCTAGACAAACCCAGCACAACCCAAAAGGTTTTCAGTAAGGTTCAAATCAAGTGCAATTTCTGCACTTGTTGTGCATTCCAACCCAGATAAAATAAAAAATGGATGCTAAAATTATGTTTTAAATAATAGCAGATATATATATCCCAAGTTATTTACAATTAAAAACATCTTTATCAATCCAGAATTGAGTAGACTATTTGTCAAGTTATAAAATGCCAAAACCATGTCCCTTGAGTTTTTTTCAATCTTGTTGAAAAACTGAGAGAAGACTAGGAAAAAAAAAAGTCTGGAACTCTTATTTACATCTCTCTATACAATCAAAGCTTTGCCTGACTTTTTTTTTTTGCTTGACTGTAACAACTGTACACATAATAAACTAGAGCAATTACTACGAACGCCTGCTATGTGTTTATTCATAACTAAATGGAAGTAAAACTCAAAGACTTTTTACTTGGATGAGAAATACAATAAGCATCAGAGTGGTTTTCAACTTTGTACCTTTTTAGTTTACAATTCTTTTGTTAGACTATTTCTGAGTGGAGACCATATGTAACATATATTGCTTGGGTTTTCCTTTATTTTGATGCAAATCAAAATAGAAAAAGATGCTTAATACAATACAGTTTCAGCCTCCCAAGGATTAAAGGAATGCTGCATACTTAGCCTTACTCTCTTAAGTACAATGATTTTAAGAGAAGATGTTAAAACGCAAATTGTATATACTGGCCAAGGACAGATGTACACATCTTTGTCTTTGAAAGTTGTATTGGGAAGAATAAAGCTCTGAAGAATTTATAAAAAGTGACAGGAAAAAAAAAAATCAACATTTTTTTCAAAACAATAAGAAAGTCTTTTATTCAGAACAAAACCATGATGGTTTGGTTATTCAGAGAACAGAAAAAGCACATGGTGCACGACATATTATAGATGGGGAAGAAGGCAACCCATATCTTATATCTAAGCTCTAGTTTGCTGCTGCTGCCACCCTTTCAAAGACAGGAGGAGTGGCAGATTTCACAGTGAGGAGGAGAGACAAAAAGTCTGACATTGTCTTTCCATTAGGACTTGTACATAAAACGTAAGAGCCTAGGCAAAAATCTCTGGTGCTAATCAGAGTTCTGACAGAGTTTGTTTTTGCCAAGAGTCTCCATCGGGTTAAATAACAGTGCATATATCTCATTCCTTGAATCTGATAATCTGTAAGTGCAGCAATTCTTATAATAAAGAATGTTAAGCATTTTCTACTGGGATTTTTTCTTGGTGAGTACAAAAGATTAACTTTTGCAAGTGATGCAGCCTCCAATTAATATAATTATATTTTCTTAGTGCTATTTCTTTCAGCTACCTCTAAAAACGTCATAATCTACTTTTTTTTTCAGGTTTTTGCAATCTACTATATCACTGTGAGGTTCAGGGAGCCCTGGCACAGGCTGCCCAGAGCGGTTGTGGAGTCTCCTTCCTTGGAGATCTTCAAGACCCGTCTGGACATGTTCCTATGTGACCTGATCTAGGTGAACCTGCTCCTGCAGGGGGTTTGGACTAGATGATCTCTAAAGGTCCCTTCCAATGCCTACCATTCTATGATTCTATGATTCTTAGGTTAAGTGTCAGGGCTGGTAACTAAAAGCTTTGTACATCCAAATTCTACAGAATCTACAATCAAAAGTTCCATTTCAGGTTTTTCTGCTTTAACTTGCCTAAAGCACTGCTAGTCTGGCAGCATATTGCCAGCAATTCTGGATCTGACTTCTTTCAAGCTCAGAAGGCTTAATCAAAAATATATAAATAGAAATTTAAATAATCTGAAGGCCCTATAAACTATCCCAACAACTTACGGCAAACACTCTTGGAAGAAGATTTTAACTCCTCCACATAATAAACCATTCCATTTGCTAAAAACATTTTTTCAAACAATCTGTACTCTGTTACTTAAAAAAAGCCCTAGGAACACAATTGTCTAATAAGATCACAACCTTTTAAGTATAACATGCATCTGAACTAGAAAATACAGAAAGTCTTTAAAAGTATTTTTTTGGGGTAAAGAAGAGTTTTCAAAGTTCAAGAGATTAAAACAACATCAAAAGAAATGCAGTACCATTTAATAATGGCCCACAGGCAGTTTCAGTCACAGTTACCAGGATACTTCCATTTCAAAATTACCTACAACAGCAGAAAAGGAGTCTGTTACTTATCAGACTCCCAGGTGGAAACAACTGCTGCTACATCTCTAAAAAGTTTGTACTTGAGCTTCTGTTTCTTGTCCATCTGTGGAAGTTTTGCTTGAAGTTTGGGGTGGTTTTTTTGGTGTTTTTTTTTTTTTTCATTTTTCTAGACTTTCTAGAAATTTCTTTTGGTTAAGCAGTTTCTAACCAGTTCCTTTTAATATATAATGCTAGTGGAACTAGGAGAGATACATTTCAATGTAGTAAGAAAGATTCTTAGCAGAATCTACAGTTTAAAATGGATTTAAAAGAACTTGAACTTCTTGATTAGATTTGACTGATTAAAGATGTGGTGTCCTTGACCATTACTGTGACACAGCCATTGAAATCAACTTGGAAAGATCATTTATTCTCCTGTTAAATGTGTATAATTCTAGCTACACTGCACCACTAGGTAACATTGAGAAGAACGGAAAAACAAATTAACAATTCTGAAGAGGAAGACACAGCACAGAAAGAAACATGAGAATACTTATTCAGATCCGAATACAATAACTAGCATGTTTGTTCTAATATTGCTTTGTAATTTAAATAATTTATGTTTTAAAAAAGCAATTTATTCTTTCTATCTAATTATCATCCTGATGCCATGCAAATAAATATGATTTCACAATTGGTGTACAATTATTTAATTGCTGGAGCAAACTGAAAACAGCAGGAGATTTGTTTCAAGTTCATTAATTTTACAGGACAGTAAGCAGAAGGCCTTACTGCATGACTGCTTTTACATATGCTACTATAGGTAAAAGGATCTACATTAACTAATGGAACGCATTTATTAAGCAGCATTTTCCTATGTAATTTTCCTCTAACATTCCTTTGTAAGCACCTTCAACATTCCAAGTAATTTATTTTCGAGCTGAAATACATTAATACAAGAGGCTCTGCAGAAAAAAATAAATTATTTGTTAATAGTTTCTTGCTAATATTCTCAGTGTATGCACACTTTGTTGGTTTTCTTTTAAAACAGAAAGAGCTAATAGACTGAGGATGATTTGTTGGTAAGCTAATAGACAAAAAAAATCAAGTTAAGAACTTGATTAAAGATCTCTACTTCAGCTGATATTTTTCCAAGGTACTGAGACCGCTTTGGAAACACCCTTGCACACTTGAAAATCATTTTCATTTGAAGGGTATAATTCCCAAGACACTCCATGGCACTCATGTCCAATCTGTGTAAATTTGCTTCAGAATTTGATCCCAGCAAGGAACAAGTACTAATAAGCAACCTAAAGAGAAAGTACTCATTGCTTCATATTTCTAAAATCCAGCAGATAGAGCTAAGCAGAAATTATTTTTTCAAGAGTTTTTCCTACTTTTGGTAGAAAAAAAAAAAAAGAATGTATTTTTATATTTACAAACCATGGACAAAAGCTTAATGCCCTGAACTTGAAACACCAGATTATGGCATTTAAAGTAAAAAAAAAAAAAACCAAAACAGTATAAACTACCAATACCTGTCCTGAGAAGCAAGGCTGAAATACAGAGGATAAAAATACTGTAAATGTTAGAAGATTATTTCTTCTGTAGGACAAGTCAAACTTTCAAGATCCTTATTTCAGTCTACTGTTCTACATATACCAGACTGAAGCATCATTTCTTAGAAGAAAATCTCTAAAATCCAGTTGTGAATGAAAACAATAATTACTGAAACAAACATGTGAAGTTTTCTCCTGGTTTTGAATCATCATTCTTTTATACATGTATAGTACATGGATCAAGGTTTGATGGACTCCCAACTTTGAAAGTAAAATTTTTATGTCTGGTTTGAGTGTTATTTGATAATTATTAGAGATACTTGACAGTATCTCTAAAAAGTTCTTTCCTGATGAGTTGGCACACCTGTCTTAACTGTTGTTCACAGATACATGTTTTAGAAATCACTCAGGGACCTGATTCTATCCTATATAGCCTCACATGGATTCCCAAGGACAGTGACACTTTTTGTCAAATGGATTCTACTTCTCCAGATAATCCTGTTCTACATACAAAACTACTGCCTGAAAATTTCTGGGTAAATCTGATACTAGTAGTCAAGATTTTGGGGATATAAAGGGGAAAATTAGAATCTTTTTGTTTCAATGAAAAGTTGATAGTTGAGAGAAAGAGGCATTACTGAATCTCTCTTTTTTATGCTAGAGAGATAAGGCTGAAATGAACTTAAACATAAATGCTTTGGTGGTTTTTGTATTTTAGGATGTAAACCTCATTTTTTAAAAAAATTATTTTCTTCAGTAATCAATCACACACTTTTAAAAATGAAAAAAACGTAGAAAAAACAAGAGCTTTTGTAGATTTTTCCCAGTTTGGTAGCACTCAGTTCAAACTCCAGCTACACACAGACTGAGTGCCATGCATCACACTGATCTGGGATTTAAACATTTTATTTCTAAAAAAGTATCAAAGAAGATATATATAAACAATTAGAACAGTATGTATTTGTCCATCAGGGCCTATAAAATACATGTTTTTACCTTCAACATAATAAGATCACTTCATTAGGCTCATATTCTGTAAACACCTTGGAAATGTATACCAAACAAGTCAGTGAAAATTCATACCCAGAAGCAGATGGTGAGAAGAGCAAAGCTAAGCAAAGAGAGGCTTAATTGCAATTTCTATCCAGCTAAGCAAAACGGTGGTATTCTACATTCACAAGCATTTTCTTCAGAAAGGAACCCAATGTATCGACATGCAGGTTCAGGCAGAGGAGGGCACTTCTGTGTCATTCATCGGGCCAATGACTACTTGGAGAATTGCCACCAATTAAACAGTATTTGTGTACAGTTGGCACAAACTTCATAGTGCTGCATGCTACGTAAAATTTTATGGCTTGTTGTCTTGCCAAAAGCAACACATCTAAATTTTTTGTTTTGTTTTGTTAAATTAAAATTCAACAAGAGATTTAAAGTTGGCCTTTTCCAAGAAGACAAGGCATTCTATTTACTTTGGTACAATTCTCATTTAAAATGAGACAAATAGTGCCTAGGCAGGATATGTAAATGAAGTCACAGTATTGTAAAGTTTTAATTTTCACCTACTTCTTAACTGCTTCAAAATATTTAAAAAATGGAGACAAGAGGAAAAAAATCTTATTTGTCATCAAAAAGGAACACTGAAAAAGAAAACTGCTTTTCATTCTTGAAAACAATATAACAATCATTATAATAATCTTTATTACAGTCTTTTCCTGAGTACGGGCACTTATTTCACATTGCAGTAAGATTTCTTTGCTTTAACTGATTGTATCATTGATATAATTCACTATTTAATATGACTAAATTAGACAGCTGTAAAAAGTGAGAAGTACTCTAAGACTTGGTCTCGCATTTGTCCAAAACCCACTATTTTACTATCTTAAAATTTCAACGTAAGAAAAAAAAAGAAACAAGTCTTTTTCAATAGTCAACAATCAGAGAAATCTCAAAGACAAACAAGGTACAGTTTTCATAAAAGGATTCCCAGACCTCAAATTTAGTATTCAAATAGAAAATCCTCTTGTGGAAGAATATAAGTCATGCAAACTTTCACAGCAGCTCAGTCATGATACACTAAAGTTTACTTTTAAAGCCATATAAAAATAAATTTCC
This sequence comes from Urocolius indicus, assembly GCA_013401255.1. Taxonomy (NCBI): domain Eukaryota; kingdom Metazoa; phylum Chordata; class Aves; order Coliiformes; family Coliidae; genus Urocolius; species Urocolius indicus. The sequence goes on from WBNH01010595.1 coordinate 281,390, forward strand.
CATTAAATTTTTTTACAGGATTCCATTTTACTTTCTATTACAAGCCATTGGGGAAAAGATGTTTTAAGAGCCCATATAATATTATCACCAAACATGAAAGACAGTATGAATTTCCTGAGCGCCTTCAATAAAACAGCTATTAAGTAGTAGCAAAGAAAGAAATCCAAACAGATACAAATGTCACATTAAGAACTGTTGCTCATTACCTTCTAGGTGCTCCATCCTCATGTGGTTGAATAATCACCACTTTTACTGTCACGGATGTACGTAAAAGGTCAATCATTTGTTCATGAGTCAAAGTTGCCACAGCCACTTTACAGATCTCAACCAAACGGCTCCCTTGACGTAGGCCTGCCTTCCATGCAAAACCAAAGGGCTCCACATCTGCCACTATTCCTTCAAAGTTCACGTGGAATCCAAGTTGACCCAACCCATTCCTCCGGAGGGTCATTTCCGTGGTTTCACATCCTCTGGTCACTATCTAAAGAGTTATCAGATTGTTACATTAGTATTGTCAGGACACTTGTTCCTTAGTATGCACAAACAAATATGTTTAAGAACACTATAAAGCCATGCATGCCTTGACATCAAATATCTTTAACATACTAATAGTAAATTAAGATTTATGGCTGAATAACAGTTTCTGCGAAAAACAAAATGGTCAAAACATTTCACAATGCTAAAAATCTTACACCTCCAGAGCAAGCAGTTGACCTATGTCACGTTTCCTCTCCCTTGCCCATCATTAACACTCTACTATTTCTATTTTACTGAAAACTTAAATGCTGCTTCAGTTTCAAAAGACAAAGCAAGCAAAATGCTATCCTGTCACTTATTTCATTCTCATTGGCTGTCTGACTGCAGGTGTGCAGGCATTTGTCCTTCAGTATTAGACAGTATTAAGCTTGAGATACCATATGAGCCAAAACGAGTAAAATGCTTCAGCTCTAGCAGCTTTTCTTCCTTACAAACATAGTAATGAAGGTACTTTGGATTATTCTGTCTTATAGTCAGATTCCTAACTACCACCATCTCCAGACATGGACATCACTAAAATGGGATAATAGTTTTCACGTTATTTGCATATTTAGAAAAAAAAGACCTATAAAAACTAAGTCTGTCATTATAGACTAGCCCAAACTCACAATAGTGTGTCCTGGGATACTGCACAAGACTCAGAAGATTAAATTCTAGTCCACATTAAAAGGTAAGTTTGAGAGTCACTCTAACATCCCCTTCTGTCAGTGTCACAAGACCAGTATGTATTTTAGTTCCATTAGTACAATCAGAACAAAAAAATACCATTAAAAAATTAACGTGAAACAATACTATCCAAAATCTTTCTTCCTAATGCATATCATTCAGAGATCTCACAGTGCTTTATAACACTCTAGCAAGGCAAATATCTGCCCTTTAAAGTGCATATGTTACGATACAGATCAACGGACCTTCCCAATATCAGGTGAGCACTTCCACAGTGCACTTTATTCCAAGAAGTTGTTCATGCTGTTCCTGGTTGCTTTCAGCATGCATTACAAAGGTACACATATTACTCAACTTTAGGCATCTATTCTAAGGTGCTCAAGTTAGAAAGCTAGCATCCTGTATAGTCACTTATAAAGGATGTGTATTTGCAGAGTTTGTTATGTTGTTTCAGCTTCACTCAGGAGGCTATTTTGGAACAGTCAGTCTCCACTCCCCTCCCTCATCTACTTGAGCTGGAATATGGGCAGCCTAGCTCACTAATTTATTGTGTGCTTCCTACAGAAGTATGACCCAACCTAACTGAGGGCTGTACAGCAAGGAACTGGGACTATGCAGCTAGTGAAGTGTTTGCACAGTGACCAGGTCAAGTTGTCACAAAGCCACTTCTTTCACTATACAAGTCAGAGGCTATTAACTAGGCACAGTTTCCTGGGAGGTTTAAATTGACCACTACTCTATCCCTTGTATTGCATTAGCTCTTGTACAGCCATGCAGATAGATCAGGCATATGATGCAGCTGAAGGCAAGTGTGCTTTCCAAAACAGTGTTTCAAAGGGGTGACAGGCAGGGAATGGATGGGACTGTCTCTTTCAAGGGCAACTATTAGGAAAGTACATCTCCATCACTGACAAAGGAACTTAACACAGAAAATATTAAGTAAAAGTTTATTTCGTAGCTTCCTTTTTACATTTCCTGTTCAGAAAATCTTTTGTCCAAGTCTCTTATAGAGTCAGGGATGAGAAGCCTAACTTCTACTTTCTTCCCAATCCAATGGCTGACTGGAAAAACTTTGGAGTGTTTGTATAACTTACACCTGCAATTTGGTCAGAGGCTGAAAGTCATAGTTTTCAGTACCTTAGTTTTAAAGCACTATTGTCTTTCTAGAATATTGTTATATGGATATCTGTTACTCAGCAGAAAAAAATAGCTTACACACATGAGAACAAAGTGCTACAAAATCATGAGTTATTGCGAGTTTGCTGATCTAAGGGAGCTGGTTCACGCTCATGCTTTCAACCTGCAATAAACTCAAGGTAATTAAATAATGTTAGCTCTCACTCATTAAAGTCTAATATTCTATGACCTGTGAAACCTCGGAGAAAGATCTTGCAAGGATCTGATATTCTGAGAATCATTGCCTGGCAAATTTAGGCTATTTAAGCTGTAGCACTTTAAACCTTCCTGTTATTTCTGAAGATGTAGGCTTCAAAGTTAAAATGCAAAAGTCATTCTTGAGATGTGCAAAATGTACTCTGGAGTTTCTGTTTACAAAATTATGTTCTTGGTCTTCCTATCCAAAAGAATCAGCTATTTCATTATTCAGATCTGAGGTTTTGGTATCTTTTAGAAGCTTTCCATTTTAAACAGAACTTTCTGTTGTGTTTATAACTGCATATGGTATTGGAGCTATGCTGAAATCACTAAGCTTTAACTCTTTTTCTCCCAGCTTTGAGGTTTATCTTAAATCATAATTAATTTTCAACAAAGCTTCCATAATTTATAAACCAGATAAGGGAAAAAGAAATTTTCAGTTCTTCATTACTTTCCCTACACTGCTGTCACAAGTTTTGAAAATAATTCCAATATTTAGTCATGTAGTGAAAAGAAGAATATGCTATTAATCAGGAGCCCAGCTGAGAGATGGAATTTTATTCTTATGTAACTACATAATATTATCTTTCTTTGGGGGGGGTGACAGGGAGGAAGGCAGACGTCTTTATCATTGTGTCACAATTCTAGAATACTGCAGAATGAATGCACCAACTCAGAGCACCCACTTGAAGTTAGTTAAATAGCCAATGGTTAAAAGAGAAAGAAGAAAAACATTCCTGTCAAAGATTTATCTCTTCTCAGTGGAAAGGATTCGAGGAGATTGATTCCTCCAAAAATATATCCCGTAAAAGGTGACACTGCATGTTACATAGTAGTGGTACATAAAACATAGTGCTGCTCCACTTCAAGATAGCTCATTCTGCTTACTGGTTGCCACTCCACTGAACATGTGGTGATGCACTAACTAATTGCTGACTCACATGTATGCAATTAATACAGATGAAGCTAAAAGACAGAGAACTTTTAAGTCCCATGAAGAAGGTGAAGAGGATTTTTAGTATACAAGCTTCCAACGATATTTTGCCTACTCATCTTTTCTAAAGATCCGTTCCTAATTTTCATTTACTCTTATATAAATCTGCCATTCTCTGTTATCCTGAAGTTCAGAACCACAGTTTTCTCTGCCTTCAAACACAGTCTACCCAAGTTAATTTGTGGTTTGCTTTTGCTGCTTCTTCTACTTTGTATCATTAGATATTTTCCCTCACAAATACAGATCTGGCTCTAGATTTACAAATCCTTGCTCAGGGATTCTGAGTTCCTAAATTGTTTTTTTTTCATGTAAATCAAAATTAGAGCCTCAGCTTTTCATATCCTTTTTTTTTTTTTTTTGAATCTGTATATTCAGATAGGTTTCTTATTCATCTTGACTATTTAAACAGAGACAATAAAATTCAGATATATCTTTGACAAGCTCAGTTAGTAACTGCAACATTTTACTCACTGGTTTTAAGAAAAGCTTTTATTAGTGACTGAAAAAGGTTAATCATTTGGTCACATAAGTTTGATATTACATCACAGCTTTCATCTTTATTATCTTCTGGCAGTTGTGGTTGTTGACTTTAGCTGTGTTTGAGTCACTTAAAAGGTTTTTAAAGATGCATATGAAATATGGAATCTGAGTTTTAATTCTTTTTTAGAATAGTAATTGTCAACTCTGAGCTTCTCTATCAACATGTATATAAGGGCTGTAGAAAGCGTTCAATATCATAGAGCAGCTAACAGAAAACAGCAATATGAAGCTTTCAAAAGAAAGGAAGAAGCAGAGAAAAAGAAGAAAACTATGAGGTAAGACGCATGGACGAAAAAGGTTTTAAAACAAGTAATGACAGGAAATCCTTTAAAGCAACCTGAAAGCTATTTGAATAAGTGGTAGTAAAAGACAGAAGGCAGAGTTCATTGGAATAGATACTTGAAGATAACATTTTGGATAACTTGGTAGTAACTGACGCTAAGTTTTTGAAGCTTAAAGCAAATTTCTCACTATTTAACCCAACATCTGACCATAGATAATCTAAATATAGATAAGCATTTCATTTTGTGTTTTTAATTACTGAATTACAAAGATCTGTTCTCACCAACCAGCATATTTCAGTGTTTTGTAAAATCAAATAAGCAAAAAAACAGCAAAAACAGTTGTCATTCATGACAGCAGAAGTTTTCACTGTAACTTGGAGTCTTGTTCTCCATATTTGTTAAGCAATTCATATTGTTAATTTAGCAATACTTAATAGGAGTGTACTACATTTACACTATTTCTAAGAATCTGTCTAAGGAAAGTCAAGCTGAAGACTTCAATAAAAAGGACATTGTAACAGCAGCAAGAAGAGTTTAAAGACATTCTTCTATTGAAAAATTAATTGTACTTTGGAAGAAGAAGGATATTATTTAGAGCATGATATTGAGCAATGCTAAAGATGACTGCAGAGGCCCTAAAAAATACCAGTTGCAATCCAACTGCTCCACTGTGAAAATGCTAAGCATAAGGGTTTCCTTTCAGTATGAATGAAGCTTTCTAATATAAGCAGGGCTGAGACCACCTAGATCACTTAAAATCAAAGGGAGAAGTGTAACCACGTGAAGCAGACGAATCAGCACTTTTACCTTGTAGTTTCTGCCAGTTCACTTCTACTGACTGAGAATTACAGGACAGTGGGGCCATCAAGCAAGTAAAAACTGGCAATAATTGGTCTAGTTTATTCCTGCAGTTGCTCAGACGAACAAACCAGCAGAATCGCTTATAGATTTGCATATATTCACAGAAGTTATTATAAAATATCAAAGTGAGACAATTTTGCATGTTAAGATTTTTTATATTTTTAAATTAAGGTCTATTTCTACCTACAAAAATGTGCTTTGAGGATAGGCTATGGCAAGACAAGACAAAAACTTAGCTTTCAACAGTAAAACCATCCATAGCCTTGGGCAAGTCTATCAGATTATTGGTATCAGATTCCTCGTTTCTGAAAATGGGTTGATAACACTTCTCTTGCTGTTGTGAAGATTAATGTTTGCAATGCTTTCTGAAGCCTGAAAATACTCCCAAAGTACAAACATAGGACATTTTTAATTAGATCTCAAAGGAGATGTAAACAAGTAACTTTTTATTTAAAAAAATGCAAATTCCAGTTCAAAAACTGTACTTACTTCAAGTCTTTGAACAATTTCTCTGATGTCTTCAGTACAATTATCTGCTGCAGACAGAAGAATACATTCTCCTCTTTCATAAAATATTTTTATGCTCATTAATCCAGATGTCCATCCAATAACATCTCTGCAGGAGCAGTTAAAAACAACATTTTTTGATTCCTTTTCAATCAACATGATAAACTCATTGGAGATTCCAAGGAGACACTCAATGTCAGCAGACTGTCCAAAATCTCGTGCAATCACATTCCACGTAATTGCTCCAACACTGAATAGATGTGCATCTTTCCTTGGTTTCACTTTTTCCTTTTTTTTTGCCCCTAATGTAATAAAGCTAAACTTTGCTGAAGTATCCACTGTGGCTGTAGTAACAAAATTTTCTGCCAGATCTTTCAAGTATTCTTGACGTGTCCTTGTGGCCATGGCTCGAAATTTTTCAGACTTATGTGCTGCATTTTCAGCATTAATAACTTTGGCTAAAAGGAAGTCCCTAAAAACTGCTGATTTGGGGAAAGTTACTCCTTTGGGAATGGGTGGACCGAACGGAGGTACATCTTTTGATCGTGAAACACCAACACTGGAAATAGAAAAAATATACAATAGTTAATTAACAACAACAACAACAACAAAGATGGTAAGCAGAACTGTGATTTATGCAGTACATTTACACAGTTTAGTTTAGCTTTAATATGTCAATTGTAAGACATATCAGTCATAAAAAAACTTGATTGAGTTGTCTGGTTTAAGTTTTTTTTCTTTTAGATATATAAAAGACACTATGGATGTGTATCATACTAAACACAAAAAAATACCAAAGATGACTTCTTACAGTGTCACAGACTCTTTTCTTTAATGGAATAAATATAAAAATTCTTTGTAAGACACGAATGAGAAAAATCATTTTAAAATGATTTTTTTGTGTAAGTCTGAGTATCATTTTCAGCTGTCACTCAGTTGCATGATCTTAAAACTAGGAAATACATAAACAGGAACAGAATTTATTGTAATCCTCAGACATTTTGCTACAAATGAAGTGCAAAGTCAAAGAAAAGGCATTTTTGTCAAATGTGTCTATAATGGGAGCATTCTTCATCTGTTTGAGTTGCCTACTCTATATTAATAAAATTTCAAAATACCTGCAAGATGCAAAAGAAATAGAAATATTTTGTCAGGTAAAATCATACCTACATTTGATATCTACATAATGTATTTCAAGTGAAAACTTCAAAACAATGTGTAATCTACCTACAACTACTATGAGTTGAGACTGAAATGCAGTCATATTTGTGACAACAGACAGACATCATTTAGTTATAACAAAAATGTTACTTATGAAGTGTCATGTATTATTTAACACAAAAGAGCTACTGAAACTAAATCAAGTTCTAAACGATAGCTTAAGTTCTAAAAGACAGATAAAAGACAGTAATATGACACAACCTCATGATATACTTCCATTTCATTCTGAACAACAAATGAATAACATTTATACATGCTAAACCTGTACAGTTATGCTTTCAATCCTTATTATTTTCACAGTTCTCAGTCGGTTCAGATCTATGTTTAACTTGCTACAATTCATGATATTTTAACTTAAATGTGAGAGTTAAGGTCATCTGAAATTTGAGATATTTTTACACTCTTCAAAAGTCCTCCTTCATGTGCTTAAAGGCATGACTCATCCTGATGTCATATTGTAATAGTCAGGGATTTACACGGTTTAATAGCATTCCAAAATACTATATTTTAAATCACGTTATTTGAAAAAGGAAATGTGCAATACCTACAAATGTTAACTTAATTTCTATTGCTTTGTCTGCAAATCTTGTTTTCCCTAACTTCTTATCTTTTCTTTTTGTGCCCATGAATCAACAACAGAGTTTTGCGTATAACCATTTAATTCTACAAACTGTACCCCATAACTGGATCTGTGCAAGGGTGATACTGGGATTTCAACCTCTAAAGAAAACATAGTAGAAATATTAACTTTATATACATAATATTTTTAGTAAATACAAAGCTGTTAGATGAGGCAGTTTTATTGTAGTCTTAATAACAAATAGTTATAAGGCTCTACTCACCTATAGCACACATTTTCAGTGCAAGGATTATGCACTTTGACTATGACAAATACATGTTGAAAGTGGGAACGAATATTTTTTGGAGTAAAAGGAAGTGCTCCTGGCTCTTGGAAGACAATGGTAACTATGTCATTTCCTATATGCCTTTTCCTTAGCAGCTAGACAAGAAATATGCATTGAAAAATTAGTTATTAAGAAAATAATCACATCCCTTCGGTTTCAGAAAAAAAAAAGAAAGCAAACCAAAACAACACAAATTAAGATTCATTTTTTAGAAATAAATTTTAGTTAATCATGTCCTGGATAGTTACATATAAAGGATATCAGACTGAACTGTAAAAAGACAGGGAAAGGAAACTGGGCTAAGTTCACAGAAATTCTAGTGAGTTCTCTCACATTCCCATACTAATTCTGCATAGTTTCTGCTTATTTCTCTCCTATTCTATGAGAAAATGATATTTCTCTTACTTTAGAACATCAGTAATTGAAAAATGTTACATCACTTGACATTTCTCACTATCCAGCGAACTGTACATCAGTTCCCTGCTTGTAATGTAATATTTGCTTCTATATGAAAAATATAATAGTTTTTCTTTGTCTTTTTCTATGTTGCATTTTCATTAAACATTGTCCTTTATATAATCATCTTAATTCTTTTTAAAAATAGATTATCATGAAAACTTAGTACATATTTTAACAACTGCATACTTGAACTGGGTTGAGACTCATAGAGAAACAATAGTTATTAGAAAATCATTCATTTAAAACTTATTCTTGTATTTGGTAGCTTTGGTATCAAAACATATTTAAGGAATAATTTAAAGTATTGAATATTTGTTACAGGCTAAAACTTAATAAGAGATAAAAATATGTGTCAAAAAATAAGGCACCACCTCTCTCTCTCCCCTAACAAAATGACACAGTAAAACGATGTTCACTTTCCTCATGGAAATATATTGTACCTCTCAAGTTTGAGGTTTTTTCTTAAACATTTTTGCTTAGAAAGCATTCATATATTTTGCCAGATACAAAAAAGCAGTCTAGGATGTGCTAGATTTTAAACATTGTCCCAAAGTCTGCCAAAGACCTTGCATTGCCAACTAAAAGCATACAGACACTCAAAATTTTATCTTAGTTCATGTGTAACAAAAACAGATACAAGAAAAAAAAAATTAAGATATTGATGACAGAGAAGTTTAAATTTCTCTATTGAGTTGATTTTACAGAACATAGTCCTTCTAATAAGTGTATTCGCTTGTATTTTTTCAGTTCCATTAAAAGTTAGTATTTCAGCTACCACAAAAAAAAAAAAAAAAAGCAAAGTTACACATGCTAAAGTCTAAGATCCATATGTTTCATTATGTTTCTTAAAATAACAGAAAGGGTGGTATTCTAAAGGTAGTAAAAAGGGCCAAAGCCACAATTTTAAAGCCCTCAGTATATCTGTATTATTTAAATCATAATCAAAATTCAAAATGTAGATTATAGGAATAAGATTCCTGAGGAAAACTTTAAAACAGATGTAAGACAATAATATTTAGTATAAGTCATGTGGCTCAGTCAAGTTTTCAGATATTAAAGACTAAAATCCAAATAACAGGCTATTTGAGCAATTTAAGATATACATCCTGTTGCATACAATTGCAGTACAAGTACACTACATAGAACTGGTCACAGAACTAAGCATGTCAGGTATACTTTAATTTGCTGAGCTGGTGAACCATACAATTAGATCACAGTCGTGAAGCAGGAGTTCATGTTTAGAGGTTATTATTATCTCATAGGTTGTAATTACACCACAGTTAATTTTGTAAGAAACCTTCCAATTATGAGGTACAAGGTGATTAATTTCTGCCTTTGTTATATAACTGTCCAATTACTCTTTCTTGCTACAGTGGTACACATCTACGATTATACATTTACACAGAGCAAAATTACACAAATGAGAAAGTAACATCCTGTTTGAAGTTATACAAATAGCTCAGGCAATCACTGTTTCCAAGTACATTTTTTTTACTTCTGTAGACCTCTTTAAGACATTCTGCTTGCCATCATAGGTTGCCTAAGCAAGACTAGCAGTCAATAAATAAGAGGTAAGTTTTAGGAATGTTTCAAATTTCACTAGCAAAAATAGGCTTTTCAAAATCATGCCCATCTCCATATTCTACCTCTAAACTAATTTTCAAGAGCTTAAACCTGTAAGAGGAACAAAAATAGGAAACAGGAAGTCAAGTCATCATCTTTAAGAACCTTACCAAGCCGGTAGAGATCTTAGTGGCTTCTTCAACAATTTAAGAGAAATAAGTCAGTGTAACAAACATCTGTCATGCATAAGTGGTCAGTGAACTTCAACACAATGCAAAGGCAAAGCACAGGCATGGCTGTGCGGAGTATCATAATGTAAAGAATTTTGAAAGGAGAGAGAAGCAAACTGGGGTGATGGAAATAAGTGCTCTGGATAGGATAAAGGAATAGGAAAATAATAAAGTATTGAATGGAGAAGAAGAAGGGAACACATACATCCCTGGGAAATGAGAGATAAGGATAGCATACTGAAAATGAAAAAGGAATTGAAGGAAACTGGAACTAAGCAAAAAGATTTAGAAGAAAACCTTTTCTAGTTTCCATTCTTTTACACAGATTTTCCTCCCAACTTTCACCTCTTAGATTTTTTTCCAGGTTCTCAGTTTCCCTTTCCTCTCCCATTTTGAGGTCTGTGCAGGTTTAGGGTTTTGGGGGGTTGTTGTATTATTAGTTTAGGTTTTTTTTGTTTTTTTTTTTTTTAAATCTGCCTTTCTAACATACTCTAAGGTGTCTCATGCCAATGCAGAGAACAAAAGGAACCTTCAACAGGGTGCACAGATTACAGAGGATTACTTACAGTCAGGAGACATCGAGCACACTTTGACATCATTCTAGTATCAGTCTAAATTGGCATTGTAGAATTTGACAACCATCCCAATCAAGTACAGTAGGCAGTCAAAAGGATACCAGTGAACTTTTATGTAAGAATACAAGACACACAAAGGGGAGGTCCAATAAGGAAAATATGTCAGAAAAGCAGAATCCATTAGATTAAAATTATTTATGCCAAATTATAGATACAGTATAAATTTTGAGATTTTAATTACTTGATTCTTAATTTTCAGATCTGAAGAAAAGTACTGTCTCAAAACTTAGCATATTCCTGGTTATGCCTAGCCACAAAAATCTACTCACTTATGAGGAATTTTAATTGCCTAGTCAAACTGCAAAAGAACAAGGAATTCTTGCTGAAGCAGCAATGAATATTCTTTGTTCAATTAAATGATGATATTATAAGAGTCAAACAAGAAACTCTTCAAACTTATTTTAATATATATCTAAAATAAGTGGTTGAAATAGTTTTATTTTGAATTTCTGTTCTTAACCAGAAAAAAACAGTAAAAGGCATTCCATCAGATCACTCTAAATTGTCTTGTTATCCTAAGCATTTTAACAGTAGTTTAAATTCAACAAGTTTATTTCATTATGCATGTCTGTTTAATTAGAAAATTTTCATAAATCAGATAAAAACTGATTCTTTGAACTGATTTGGAGCAAGCAGACTGCAAATGTGTGAATGGGAAACTTGCAAGGGAATGATTTGGAAAGGGACATTGCAAAGGTAAAGTTTAAAGGGTAAAAGCCTTTAACTATGATTTGAAGAAAAGGCCAGTAAAGGAAAAGGAACTGGTCACACCGGGGCTGGTAGTCTTTTCTGTCCTAGGGAAGGAGCAGCTGACTTGAAATTTCCCAGCCTATGTTGCAGCCAAAATGAAAATTACCTTGCTCTTTGGATCTCCTGCTGGCTCTAAAACTAGAGGGATGTCCTGGTCAGGGACCAAGCAGGGCGTAGTTATGTCCTGGAAGAAGCAACAAACAATTCTGGTGTGGCCTATTTTTGGCTCACGAGTATTTGGAATATAAGCAATGCTCAGTGCTTGCTCATTGAAGATCACAGTCATAGACGATGAAGAGTAGCTCAATATCTTGCCCAGTCATTATCAAACAAGGGACATAGGGATAGGAAGCAATAACCTTATCGCCAGTACATACACAATATGTTAGCAAAAAATAACTTCATTGCTAACAAAACTTAAGAGGAAAATTAACACAGTCTCTAACTTTCCCTTACTTGGATATGTAGAGTTAGTGAGCCAAACCCTGAAGACAGAAACAACATTCATATTCCACAGCACCTGTATGTCTCTGTCTCAAGCACAACTTATGAACCTGCATCTGTGATTCTTAGCATCTAAAAATGTCTGAAGGAAAAAGACTAAACAATTTTATCCTAGCTTGTGAGAAATAACACTGCTGATACATTTCACGCTTCAGTATGTATTTTGGAACTAAACAGTAATCAAAGCAAATTAAACAATGATTATAGATCCCTGTTGCACATTAAGGCTGGCTAAATTTTGGTCATTTGGGTGTGCTTGTCACAATTCATTAAGACAAGGTCCATGCTGCGCAAATACTGCTAGATCCCAGCACCTAAATAAAATAATGTGGTGTGTCTTCAGGTAGGCATAGTAATTTTAGAACCCAAAATACCATGAATAATTAAATATTGGAGCTACTAAAACACTGTGGAAAGGAGTGTTTTTTTGCTAGGGAGAACCATGGAAATAAAATTGGGAGATTTTGCTATATACTAGAATTGGCACCTGACTACAAAGACAGACTCATAAGGAAATGATGAGAATGAAAGGAAGTCACAAGAAGAATGAAAGGACAGTAACAAGGGGTTGCTGAGCAATACAGCAATGAAGCTGACAAACAGCAAACAATTATGACAATTAGTGTGGCAAGCAGATATCCTGTTCTCACAAACAAAGGAAAGTTATGGAAGACAACAACAAAAGTAACAAACTCCAAGTAAGGCCATATTTACTGCCACTGCCTGTGATTAGCTATGAAAATATTATCTTCTTTCTTTTAAGGCAAGCCCATTTAGTGTATTATATCTTCTTAATCTTGTACAGTTTTCCCTATTTACATGCGTTTTCTAGTCAAACATTGCTATGATCAATTACAAACAACTTCTAATGTGTTTATTAAACTAAGCCTCTATTGTAATAAGGTGTACCTGAAAGATTAGAGGAGTGGAACAATCTCAAATCGGTGAATATTCTGTCTTCTGAAAGCCACACATTTGAAGATGTGAGACATCTAAACATTCATTCACCTTAAGAAGAATTTCTGTCTTTTGATTCCTAATCTAGTTTCTTTAAATCCCACCTAAATCCTAAGTGTAATAGAGTAAAATTTGCAGCTGTCTCAACTGTTCATTTGAAACAATGAATGACTACTTAAAAAACATAATGACATTATATTCTTTCCTCCATTTTGATTTTCATTTATCCTTTCTCAAGAATTTTAATCATTTTCTTGTATCTTTTTCTTGCTATTGTGACACATCTTTTCTTCCCACAAGACCTATTGATACGGTAGATGTGAAAGATACAGCTCACATACAGTTTCACAATCAGTATCCATCTTTTGTGTGCAATTCAAACGGAGAGATAGCATCTTTATTTCATGACAACCCTCCAAAGTGACTGAAATCTTTATATCTTGCATGACAATGAAGGAATATTCTAAAACTAACTAAATCAAAAATGTTTTCTGTAGGCATAGAAAAACGCAGAGTAGCAGCACCAAAAGTTGCAAACTATCAGTTTGACCTATGAGCAATTACACTGCCTGCTTTCTTTTTAAGTGTCACTGTTGATATATTATACTAAATGTGCTTGTACTTTTCCATTCAGTAACAAGTAATATCCAAGACAGGCAAGACAGAGCAACCTTACTGCTACACTGCACACTTTGGATGCTGTGCTGTTTATTAGCCATCCTTAATGCTTTAAAAATATTCTGAATTATTACATAAGCAAAACAAATTCTCCAGAAATAAGTACCCTGCAGTTTTCTGTCTTCACAAGCAGACACCTTGAAGGACACAGTTAAGCACTTATTACTAGAGCTGACACATTAATAAGTATTTCAAGATCTGTAATGTAGGAAGTAAGTGGAACACTTTAAAAAAAAATCATATTACATGCACTTTTTAACCATAAGATTATACTCAAGCTTCATTCCATTCAAGGTTTAAAATCAAATTAAGATCAAATCCAGTCCAAACTGAAAATAAACCATTCACCACAGGCCACGTTATCTTTTAATAATATCCAAAATGGAGGAGATAAGTTCCTCAATTATATAGTATAAAAATCTCATCATATTTCTAATGTCTTATAATATTTCAAGAAAAAAATACAATTGTGACATACTTCATAAAACCAATTCAGTATTATATCAGTATTACTTTAAAAACCCCAAACAATGTCAAACATTTATAATGTAAATGTACAATTAAAAGTTAAAAAACATACCTGTTGCCTGTTACTGGGCATGTATGGAAGCATTGTTGATACATGAAACATTAACTCATAATCTTTATAGGTAGTATAGAGGGAATGAGTTCCTGTTGAATCAGCTGAAAATTAATTTAATCACAAGGTGGTCAGTAAAACAGAACATTCATACTACTTTTTAGGACATCACTCTTTGCATGCTCTGATTTAAATCTATTAATGCAATTGAAAACTTTTTTCAATAGAGCAAACCCTGTTGGCTAAAGATCTACTCTCTAGTTTCATGCAATGACATAGAAGAGGCCTGCAAGAAACTCTCCAAAGAATTTGCTCTCTTTGAAGCCTAAATTATACAATTTTGAATATTTTTTTATCAAATGAAAAAAAAGAACAAATACCTAGATATTTGAGTATAGCTATCTATATTTTCATTATTTAAAACGTTAATAAAGACAATCAACTAATTTCATACTTCACAAAAAAAACAAAATTATAATGCTACTTCAAATCTGGCATTAAAACATATTGTAGGTGAGACATTTAAAAACATAAAGTATGTATATAATACATTGTAGTACAATGCCAAATAATTTTATTGGGATTTTTCAGATATTTTAAAATGAATAAAATACAGTACAAAATGATATGCCTTAGTATTTTAATTTATTTTATTTGTGAAGTTTATTAATGGAAATATAAGTATATCTGGATGTATACAGCACATCAAAAAAGTTTTACTCCAGCACTCTCTTCCATACATCCTTTAAGGCTTTAAGGTTTTGTTTGAATGGTCAACTGTATTCCAAAAAGAAATTGATTGCCCATGTTAGTTCTCCAATTAAAAATATATAAACACCATGAAGTGTAAACTTCAAGGATAACCATACCATCCATACCTGTGGTCCCAAACCTTTGTGTGTTTGAAAACATTTCACAGAATCACAGAATGGTAGGGGTTGGGAGGGAACTCTAAAGATCATCTAGGCCAACTCCCCTGCTCAAGCAGGTCCACTTAGATCAGGTCACACAGCAATGTGTCCAGGTGGGTTTTGAGAACCTCCAGAGAAGGAGACTCCCCATCCTCCCTGGGCAGCCTGTGCCCAGGGCTCCCTCACCCTTAAGTTTTACCTTAAGTTTGTGTGTATATAAAGGTAAACACATTCATTTTACAACTGGCTTTCTAAGTTCTGCTTATACGATAATAAAATTCCCTTCATTTGTAAGTATTACTTGTAGTTAGTTACGTAAGAAACAGAGAGCATAATTTCTACTTAATTTTCTCACTTAAACGTTGTTAAAAAAGAAAACATTATTGCAGTCCTCTATTTTAAATCTTCCGTTGAAAATACAATTCCACTGTAGTCTTTCCATGGCATTTTAGAAAGACAGAACTTTTGAGATAAAAAGAGGAAATGCACTATATTGTGAAATACAATTATCTGCTTAAACCACACTGATCTCAGCAACACTACTCCCTGACTCTTTTTGCAATTAGATACTAAATTAAGTTAAATTATCTTAAACAGATATTGCACAAACCAGTCCCTTTAAACAGAAACTAAATTATAACAGAAAGTAAAAATGTGCCAGCAATGTGCCCTCATGGCCAAGAAGGCCAATGGCATCCTGGGGTACATCAAGAAGAATGTGGCCAGTAGACTGAGAGAGGTTCTCCTCCTCCTCTACTCTCCCCTGGTGAGGCCACATTTGGAGAACTATGTCCAGTTCCAGGCTCCACAGTTCAAGAGAAAGAGGGAACTTCTGGAGAGAGTCCAGAGGAAGGCAACCAAGATGATTGAGGGACAGGGACATCTCTCCTAGAAGAAAAGGCTGAGGGATCTGAGGTACTTCAGCTTGGAGAAGACTGAGGAGGTCTCTTATCAATGTTCATAAATATCTGAAGGGCAAGTGTCAAGAGGATGGGGCCTTTTCTTTTTTCTATAGTGCCCAGTGAGAGGACAAGGAACATAGGAATTTCCACTTGAACATGAGTGAAAACTTCACTATGAGGGTGAGAAGTCACTGACACAGGCTGCCCAGGGAGATTGTGGAGTCTCTTTCTCTGATGATTTTCAAAACCTCCCTGGATGTGTACCTGTGTGACTCAAAGTGAACCTTGCAGTAGGGCTGGACTGGAAGATGTCTGGAAGCCCCTTCCAACCCCAAACATCCCATGATTCTTTGAAGGCAGATACCTTACCCTTAAATCAGTTCTTTCCTAATACAGCATCCTAATTATTTGAATATTTTTGATTTAGCACCTTAACTTTGGAAGTGAGCTAGCAAGTTTTCTTCTGAAATCTAGTCTCCTGCACTAAGCAAGCTGAAATCTATTAATTCAACAGGTGCTTTACTGAACACCTACTAAGGACTACTGTGAATACATTTACATAATGGTTGCCACTACAAGCATTACTCAGCTAACAAATTTAGTGAAAAAAGATATTATATCTGGGCTGACATTTTTTTTCACCTAATTTCTTCCTGAAAATTAGTTTTATTTCAAAAAGCTTGACAAAACGTAACAATTTCAGGGTTTTTTTTCAGTTATGTAACAATTGCTTCAGAAAAGCACCTTTTTACAAATGGAAGAGAAACACAACTATGCCTCTGTAGATATAAAATTGCAACCTTTCCTCAATTCCTTTCACCTTCACTTTTCTCTTTTCTTTATAAGGAAATTAAATGCAAACATAATTCAATTATATTCCATAATTGAAGTATGAATATTATAAATTATAATATTAATGTTCTAATAATAATACTTTATTCCTCATTTCTAGTAGATTGTTATGTTTTAAAACATACTAGACAAATTCTATAGTGTTGAATTGGTTAAGTTTCCTCTCATTTTCTTATTTCTTGATCTTCAGATTTAATATAGCATGCCATTAAAAATGCACTAAATAAGGGCAGAAAAATGTTTGTAGTTAATATATTCCACATGTTCTTCCCATTTGCACTGGGTCTGGCATGGATGGAATTAATTTTCTTCATAGCAGCCCATATGGTCCTGTGTTTTCCAAATGTGATCAAATCAGTGTTGATAACACATCAGTGTTTTAGCTGTTGCTGAACAGTGCTTGCAGAGCATCAGAGCTTGCTCTGTTTCTCACACTGTGCCCCATCCCAAGGAGTATGCTAGGGGAGGGGCAAGAGCTTGGGAGGAGATGCAGACAGGATAGCTGACATGAACTGGCCAAAAACATATTCCATACCATATAACATCATGCTCTGCAGTAAAACTGGAGCAGGGGGAATTTTTCCATGATAACTGATGTTCAGAGTCTGGTTGGGCATCAGTCTGCTGATGGGAGATAGCAAGTGATTGCCTTCACATTATTTGTTTTTGTGCGGGTTTTTGGTTGGATGGGTTGTTGTTGCTTTGGTGGGTTGCATTTTTTGGTGTGTTGGGTGTGGGTTTTTTTGGTTTTGAGGTCGCAGTGGGGAAGAATGTTTGGGTTTTTCCTTCTTTCCTTCTCTTACTGAATTGTCTTAAACTCAACTCACAAAGTTTCTTTTGCTTTTGGCCTTCTGATTTTCCACCCCATCCTGCTGGGAAGTGAGTAAGCAAGAAAGCATGTGGGAGTTTACCTGTCGGACAGGTTAATCCACCACAACATTCTACACTCTATATTCCATAGGAAACGGATCAATTAATTACTTATAAAAATACTAAATACACAGACTAAATTAAAAAAATCACAAGCCTTTAAAGCAATAACCTATAGGTAGTCAAATATCTGAGAATGGAAAAACTTAATAAATGTGAACCCTATAAAAACTGAGTGAGAAATATCAAAACCTTGTCTTCCAAAAATGTAGTTACTAGAGACTACATTATTACACTATTCCCAACCTGCAATCAACATATTATTCAATTATAAATACATCCAGAAATACTTGCTTTGCCATTATATTAAAAAAGCATAACACAAAAAAATATAATGAAGTTAGTATTTTACATTTAACACAAGAGTACATATTTTGTGAAAAAAAATTATACATCTTTGCGAATTCTCTTAATTCCACTCTCTTTGCTGCAAACTATGAGAACATATTATGACAGACCAATATCATTAAAGGCACATGGCCTTAGTAAAACATTAAAATTATGTTACTGAATGATACCTACACAATGCCCATCAGCAATGTACATTCACACTAAAGACGACAAATATAGAAATTGAATTTGCTTGATAGACCAGCATATAATTTAATACGTAAAAATTACTAGGTGATATTCAGTCATGCTCTGATTCAGGGAAAAAAAGGCAAAATCAAAACACCTCTTATGCCTTTAAATTTTTAATCCCTATTTATCAGTTCGTCCTAGAAGCCTGACACTAACAGCATGTTAATAAATATTTCTACACATTAATTTGAAAAATGAGTTATTATTCTGTACTGAACCAGGACGCAATAGTCTATCAAGCCTGAATTATTAAAGTGAAACAAACATGGATTTAAGCAAAGAAGCAATAACGTTAATTAAAAAAAATATATATAATAATGAAAATAAATGTAATGCTTACACAGGTTGACAAGGCTTAAGAATTGCAGCTTGCCAGCCTTATAAGTTACAAATTATAAATATGTCATAGGCTTCAGCTCATGTTTTTTAACCATTTCTCACCATTACTAGAGATGGAGAATATGAAAGATTTCTTGAGTTGCGTAGTCTGCTTTCATTGCAAAAGCATGAGGTTTTATCACCAATGTTACATATCTCATTACCTGCAGGAGATTGGCCTATGGACAGTTTATTTGCACTACCAACCACAACGTACACACACTAACATTTTCAATAATTTCTCATACAAAGTAAGTCTCTCTCTGAATGCTGTATGGGAGATGACAGTCCATCAGGACACTACAACTTTGATAATAGAAGTCCTTTCATGACTTGTGACATTGATGGGAGTTCAAAGGTACCATTCATTTTTTGAATAAAGGGCAAATTCAAATGTATTTCAATTAAATGAAGACTGATGTTGAAGCAGCAAAAACATGCAAGAGAGTCCTAAGAACCAGGCTAGATCAGGTGGAGAAGTGGCAGGAAGAACAGAGAAGCAAATGAGAGGACTTAAAGATTCCTAGATCTTTGTGATTCTGTGAAAGGCAAAATATCCTGTGCAAGATGACCTTCCCTTAATTCCCTTTAAGTACATCTTTCTAAGTTTCTCTATTGGCAGTTTATTTCTAAGTTCAAGTAACTTTCCTCTTTGATTAGAAGAGTAAGTTAAATACACACAAGTAGCAGGATTTAATAGTTCAAAAATATGTACTTTGCTAACAAATATACTGCTTTTTTATTCTAGACAGACCATATACAGTATACAAAAATAAATCTATTTTCAGGATATAATTTGCCAGCCTACAGCAAATATAAGGACATGAATCAAATCATAGAACGGTTTGGGTTGTAAGAGACTTTTAAAGCTCATCTAGTCCAACTCACCTGCAATGAGCAAGGACATCTTCAACTAGATCAGGTTGATCAAAGCCCTGTCCAGACTGACTTTTAATGTTTCCAGGGATGAAGCATCTACAACTTTAGCAAACTGTTCTAATCTTTCATCAGCCTCACAGCAAAAAAATTACTTCCTTATACCTAGTATCTGTATCGATAAAATGTTACAATAAAGTAGATGACTAACTAGATATCCTTATTTCACGGGTCGTAGTTATCAGTTGTCAAAATCTTGTTAAAACTACTCCAAACTAAGAATGAGTTAAGTGAAATTTAAAGACATTGAAAAGTAGTGCTAACAAAGATCTGTGTTAACATATCATTGACTTTAACTGCAAAACTTCAAAAACCCAACAAATTAGTACAATTCAACTACTATACTAAACCACTTGGAGAAACTGAAACATCTGTGGAAATGGCAGTAATAATTCAGTTGTTAGGCAGATGAATGTTCATCAACTGTGAAACAATAACATGCATACTGGCCATGTGAGAGAAACTAGAAAATTGCAAAACCTTGATTGCTATTCAAACACAGAAACAGAAACAGAACAGAAAGAAGCACAGAAGTTTAGTTTAAATAAGGAAAATGGTTCCACGTCATGACTCCATATTTTGAAATACATGTTTTCTTTTGCCTTTTTAAGGATAAGATGTAAAAGTGTAGCAGGGTAATCATTATATATATATATATATATATATATAAAAAAATCACTCATGTGGTTATCAAAGTAAGTGCCAACAAATGAAGTTTGTTGCTTTGATTTTCAGTTCTACTGATGCCTCAGAAAAAGTAAATAACCTTTCAGACAAGGTGTGACATATGCTTTTATCATATGTTTCATCTTCCTCATTTACCATATAATTTTACTAATCAAAACCCAA
>WBNH01010595.1:302422-456325 GCA_013401255.1 Urocolius indicus
TGACTTTAACTGCAAAACTTCAAAAACCCAACAAATTAGTACAATTCAACTACTATACTAAACCACTTGGAGAAACTGAAACATCTGTGGAAATGGCAGTAATAATTCAGTTGTTAGGCAGATGAATGTTCATCAACTGTGAAACAATAACATGCATACTGGCCATGTGAGAGAAACTAGAAAATTGCAAAACCTTGATTGCTATTCAAACACAGAAACAGAAACAGAACAGAAAGAAGCACAGAAGTTTAGTTTAAATAAGGAAAATGGTTCCACGTCATGACTCCATATTTTGAAATACATGTTTTCTTTTGCCTTTTTAAGGATAAGATGTAAAAGTGTAGCAGGGTAATCATTATATATATATATATATATATATATAAAAAAATCACTCATGTGGTTATCAAAGTAAGTGCCAACAAATGAAGTTTGTTGCTTTGATTTTCAGTTCTACTGATGCCTCAGAAAAAGTAAATAACCTTTCAGACAAGGTGTGACATATGCTTTTATCATATGTTTCATCTTCCTCATTTACCATATAATTTTACTAATCAAAACCCAACGTCAAGAGTATGGAAAGACAAAATAGGATCTGCAGAAGGTCAACTAGATAATTACAGTTTCAACCATACGTTGGAAGCATAACTTACTTTTATTATCTAGCTGAGCCCTATATTTACTAAATCCTTTTAGCCGTACTCTCTGGCCCAGTAGATCAAGGAACTCTTCGAAAGCTGGTCCTGCCATCTCATTGTTATACATTTCTTCCTCTGTGCTTTGGCCTGCTTTGCAGTACAGGATACCAATCTTATGTTGAAAACTCAGCTGAAATTTAAATAAAAAGGGGAAATGAAAAATTAAAGAAGCAAAGGAAAAACAATACTAGGACAGATATTAACAATTAAAATATTAAGATTGTTGTAACTCCTGTCAGAAGTTATCTGAAAGTGAAAAAAATAGTGTACTGATTTGGGAAATTAAGTCACTACAGAAAGAAAAAAACCCAAACAAAACACCACAAAAAACCCTAATAACTACCTTGAAAGAAAATTGGATTGCCACTATCCAAGCATGGATAAAAACAGTACATGAAGACTTTTGATTTATTTAGAAAATCACACTTTTGCTGTATGTTATAGTATAAGAATTTTAATTGGCAAATTTTGTATAGCTGTCATCTTTCTCAGGTTCAAAACAATGTGAGCTTGTTTTCCCTTATTTCTACCCTTTAACATTCAGTTCAGTTAAAACAGGCCTTCAGAACAGTAATTTCTGTAACATGTAACCTTTTGTCCTCCGCACAAAAGTGTCCATTGTTAAAAATTATTCCTCATTTTTGAAGCTACAAATCAGATTGCACTTAAATGGTTTTGTTAAGCAGACTAGAGTCTTAATTATAGAACATTAAAAGATATAAATTACTTCTATTAAAAAAAAAACAACTCTGAAAAGTATTATTATTTCTTGAGCAGAGTACTGTCTTGTTTTCTTAGCTTTTATGCACACTTAAGATGACAAACAGGAAACCTCCATGTGAATGGATTAGTCCTATTACTCTTAACTGACAACATTTAGAGCTTCACAGATTGAGAGAGACCATCCTTCATGCCAGGTTCCCTTAAGACTTTTATCCATATTCATCATTCAAATCAACTCACTAGCTATAGACTTCTGTTAACCAAACTTCAAGATTAGTGTCTAAATGTGTGTTATGCATACGGTCCTATTAGAGCAAAGGTGACAAGAACAGACTGCTTCTCCGTAGCCATATGTAATACATGGTCTGCCATGTTAAGTACATCGTAAAACTCAAATTCACAGGCACGCTATTGCAACGATGTTTTACTACAGCAGTTTTGAGGAAAAGTGACAGGTTGAGAATAATAAAAGGTCAAGAAAACACATACATGAAAGAAGAAAGTGTAAAAAAATATCATTCCAGACCTCAAATACTCCCTAACTTTCTTATTCAATAAATGCTGCATTGCTGCATTTTAAGTGGAAAGTTGTTTACAAGGCAGTTCCCAATAGTCTATTCAAACATAACAAAGAAAAACATCTACCTAAATCATAGTCACTCCCTGAGAAATAAAAGCTTTCAATATGCTTTTACTAACCTAGTCCTCTGTTTTTTCGTGATGCTCCTGCTTTCTTAAGTTAGTATTCTTCCTTTGTCTCCCACGCAATTCAAGATTTAACTTGACAGCATTATTGGCTTAACTATTTACCTTTGTACACAACCATACACAAAAAAATCCTCAAGATGTCCAAGTTAATGAATAATTTAGGTAGAATCATTGACACTAAGAATCTCATACCCAAAAGGTAAATATATGAAAATGAATTAATGGGGAAATGCTAGTCTATTAAATTCAATAGCAAAACACTTCCATTACATCAGTTGGGCCTGAAGTTCTTTTCATACTATGAAGTTGCCTAGCAGGAGGACAATATCTCATTTTAACTAGCACAAACAAACCTAACTTCATGTTTCAGAAGATGTATATTTATGGCAATGCACACTAAAGAATTGGGTCTAGTGATGTTGGAAAACCTGCAGCCCAGCAGGAATAAGACTAATGTATAATTGCAGCCCTACAACCTCTCTGGTGAGCCCCAATCCATCCTCTCTCTTTGAGGGAGCAAGTCCTTGTGGGATACACTCTGGCATTTAGGAACAAAGAACAGGCTTAGTAAGGACAGGAATGAGAAATGCTGCAATAAGGTTTCACCTGGGCAGCACTGAACACAGAAGAAATAGGAGCTGTGCCAACATTTGATGTGGAATGGGAGGGATGACAATATGAAATAAAAAAGTTGATTCTGGGTTATAGATGTGCTGTAGGAGGTGCCCAAGTCAGGTCACTGAACTCTGTAGCAGGGCAGTATTAAGATAATGGCTTATTCTTCTCAATTCCTTTTCACTGGAAGCAGATGCTAAGCATTCAGAATGCTTCCTTGTTTGATTCCTCATTTTGAAGCACCACCTGGAGAGAGTCACATATTTAACAAAAGGCTCTAGATTGCTCACTGGTGACTATTTTACTCTGTGGAAAGGTAGCATGAACATTTCATGCAGGAAACTAACACATAAACATTAGATTACAGGAAGCAGTGCTGTTTCTTGACACTTCCCAGCAGACTCAAAATTATTGTGAGCACACTGCCACCTCTATCCCTGCTATGTGTCAAATAGCTGATAGTTAAACCACAGGCAATATAAGTTAATTTCCTTGACTTCACACTAGAACTGGGGAGTGACCAAGTTAACTGAGCCACCGACAATAGGGGTAACAACAAACACTAAAGAAACCTCTGAGCAAAATATTCAGTCTAGAAATATACAGTTATACTGCTTTGTTATTTCTGAGGACACTAGTCATTATTGACTTTGTCCATGAATATCAGCGTAATTTCAAAAACATTGAAGTATACCTCTATCTTCCAAAATAGCCTACTATTTTGTGGTTAAAACATTGTCCTAGGAGACATTGAAGATGAGGATCTGAAACTCTGCAGTTCAAGGAAGGAATTAATCCTGGGATTTTACTCCACAGACAAGTACTTAAACCACTAGGCAATTATGTACAAATCTGATCCCCATTTAACACTGTCCCTAAACAAGAAAACCGCTGCAAGTTCATTTGCAGTAATATGAACGTCCTATCTGTGTGCTAGGAGCACTCATGTACATGAAGTTAGAAGACATCAAAAGCACTCTGATGCCAAGATCACAGGGACTGTGCAGAAGTAGTTATCAAGGACCCTTGAAAAAGTCAGGGCCTAAGAAAGAAATTATTAAATGAGCTTTGGTAGGATCTTCTTATGTAGTGCATTTAACCAGCATGGAATACTATCAGAATATTTAAAACTGATAAAGTTTGCCAGATTTGAAATGGTACCACATGTTTATGCAAGTATTTTTAAGCAAATAATTGCAGACATGGTTCTAATGTCATGATGTCTAAAATAGAAATGTTACATTTAATCTAACACTGAGAACAATTTAATAATGTGACATCACAAAATTATTTCTAAACTCATTTAGTTACTTGAGTATATGATACATATTAAAGGTGCATAGCAGTCCTTCCCAACTCAAAATGACCTGCTCACTACTGAATCTTGACAGTTTGTTGTGTTTTTGTACAGTATAGATTCTTTATCATGTAACAAGAACTTGTTGACTTTCATCTTGTTAAGATTTTAGTAGTTTTCCGGCAAGTAACCTCAAGAGATTAAACACTCCATAGCCACTAAACATCACTGCAATCAAAGCACACCATTTTGGGGGGCTTTTTGTAAACTTCAGCCTCTGGCCTAGAGAAAAGCAAACATTCCCAGAGGAATGAGAGAGGAATAAAAAAGCATATATACAATACTCAAGCAAGGAGAAAGGCAGCAAGGCAGAGAATTAGAGAGAGGCTAAAAAATATTTAAATTAAATCCAATCCACGTGATAGATAAATAGTTGACTCCTTTTCTTGTAAATGCACAGCCAAATCTAATGGTGATCATCAGCACACCAGAATAAACTAGGAGTATGCAGATTCTTTATTTTTATATTCATTATAGTCATTTGAGAGACAAAGTTTAATCCATGTTTCCTCCATAATCCATACTAGATTTCACTGAAAACTATGAAACAGACAGAAAATTAATTAAAACCACCAAAACAATCTTCAGTCTTCCGAGGAACTATGAAAACTTTTAATACACTGTTACACAAAATGAATGCTATTCTGTGACAGTATTTATCCGCTATATAATGATTCATATTTTTAAATTCATGACACTTCAGCCAGTCATTACCTCCAGTTGCCAAGCATAGCTCTTTTTATATTGACTCGATTAATAAGTGAAAGCATCAAGTATATAAGAGGATTAAAAGCATAAATGGGTCTCATACCAGTTCTATGTACAGCTTTTAGTCTATGTTCAAGTAATTATCTCATAATAAGCAGCACATAAGATTCAGTAACGTTACATTTTGTCTGGTGACAACCCATTTCACAATAGGATTGAATTTCCAGAATTAATCAGCCAAAATAATAATAATTAAAAAAAAAGTGTTATGTACCGCTGTCTCTCAAAGTTAGAAGCTGATTATTAAAGAATTACTTTCGTCAGTTCAATGGATAATCTCCATTTCCAATTTTGAGGAAATACTTATAGTGAGTTTGGGAAATATTCAGGTCATGTCAAGTAAAGCAGTACTCAGTATTGTCTAGAACATACTCCTTCTCTGAGCAGTGAATATTATTTATTATATGAAATTCAGCTTGAACAGGAAAAACGGAGTACAGCAGCACATCAGGAACTCTTAGACTCAGAACTGAGTGCTTCCGATTTCCCCTTATTGTTTTACTGGAAAACGTGATAAACACAAGAGAAAATAAAGACATTTGTCAAAATGAATTTTCAATTGAAAGTTCTCCTCAAAGACTACAGTGAATAAAAGCATTGAAATGTACATTCAAAACTAGCTTAACAATCCATGCAAAAAAGCAATTATCTTCCTTATTCTGCATTTACTCAGTTCTGAGCAATTGCTACAGCCATAAGAGAAGATAGAAGAATTCGCCAGACTACCAATATTAGATGCAATCACTACATTTGAAACTGAATTGGCATTAAAAAAATAATTATACAATCTTCTTAATCAGTTGGATCCATCAGCTGGTTCAACTTCAGCATAGACACCGAGTTTTGCCTAGAAAGTGCAATCTTCATGTCAAATGAAGATTTTTTTTTTTAAAACTGGTCTTAAAAATTGATTTAAAAGCCACCTCAAGCCTGTCCTTCACAAAATATTCAGAAACTGTAAATTTATCAGTAGCTTTGAATGAAGCACATTCACTTTATTGAACCAAATATCTCACAATTTCTCTCTCCAAACTTAAGCCATACAAATATTTCATTGCCGTGCAGTTAATTCATCAGTCTCAATCACAATTTCAGCTGTTTGAAACCAGAAGCATTCTATTCTAGTAAGACTACTCCAAGTTAATCAGAAAATGGTATTGTGAAAAAATACCCCAAAATTTTAGATGTAGAGACTATGCTATATCCTCTTGCTCCCTTTTCTGTACATATGAATAAAGTATTAGATGCATTTGCAATTGAATTCAGCATTTGTATACATTAAAGCACAAATATTGTGAAAATCACATCTCATTGACGCTAAAAGTTTAGTTATGATCTTTCTCTCATTCACCTAAAGCTAATCTCCACAGAGCAATATTTTTTTTCCAAAGCGGCAACAGATTTTAAAAATAATTTAAAAAACAATTTATAAGAAAACCTCATTTTGTCAATGAATACACACAAGTATCTTCAAAACCAAGAACGTGAATGCTTCACATTACAGATCCATGTTTATTAATATCATCTGAAAAATATGTAAGTTTTGGGTTTTTCTTTTTTTCTAACTTAGTAGTCTTTAAAGAAAAGTCATGTGCTACATACCCCTTGTTCATCCAGTTTAAGCAGCTGTTCAGGTACTTTGGGGGTGTTGGAAGCCTGTCTCAGGCACTGAATGCTCAGCTCTGGTATTACATACTCTAGTACCTCTTTGAGTGGCAGACCTCTTGCTGTGCCATGCCGAGCAGTAGATGGTATAGCATCTTCTAAAATTGCTCCTCTAAGTGTAGTAAGCTGTCATAATTGTAAAACACATGAAACATTTTTAATTCCAATACTATGATGACTTTTAAAGATATAAACTTGAGGTTTTAGTAAAAGCATGGAAGAAAGAATGGGAAGGAAAAACTCCTAGTTTTAATTTAAGTAAAAAGATGACTGAAGAATTTTCAAAGAGAAATTAGGTGCTTACTGTCTTAGTGATGAACACATTTTTTTGTTTAAAGAAATTCACCAGTGATATTAAGTTATGCTAACTCCTAAGACTATTACTTTTTTAAAAAAAAAAAATTAAAACACCATGAAAACTAATATTTGATAATTTTAGTGCCATACTATGCTAGTAGGCACAGTAGTTGGACAGGCAAGATAAGCCATACCTAATGGCACTTTCATTTAACCCATTCACCTTCTTTCTTTTTAAACTATGCTTTACCTTCATTGGATTTCTGAAAAAGAAAGTAATTTCTTAGAAGTCAGCTGAATCACCTCTCCACATACACATAAAGAAACAGACTCTTTTCATTGTTAAAAACAAGAGCTAGCCTAAAAAATCTATCTTTTCCATTATCTGTTTGTAAAAGCATATAAATCCAGAGATACTAGGTCTAGCTAGCACTCCTTTATGTTCTAATCACAATAAATTTATGGTTGTTTGCTGCAATAACAACATTGTGTGTTTTCATACAAATCAAAGCTAGTTGCTGTGATAAAGAAATTAGTTTACAAGAGATTCTAATTTGCTTGAAATAGAAGTGGAGATGCGTCCTTCCACAAGCAAGCTATTCTTCCAAATGCGACAAGTCTTTTAATCAACATATTAATACTCCTTCGATAGATCATATATGTTGAAGTACATAAAAACATCCCACAGAAAAATGCTTCTAAGAACATATTTTGAAACAAAACACAAAAACACAATTCAGTCACAGTACTAGCTTTCATATTTTCCCCTCCCTTTTCCCTTACATTTCATAGTTTTCTAGTTATATCATTAGAAATTTCACATCAAGCAGCTTGATCCAAACTTATCGTCAGCTTTGTTTTTATCATACACTCCCTTGCTTCCACCTTGCAGTTGCCTTCAGGCAATTTACCTGCTTTTGGGTGTCTGCTCAAAAACTGTAACAGTTTATGCAGTACAGAAAAGGAAAACTTTGTTCCAAGAGCCAGTACATTTACTAGTAGTACTTTTAAAATCAGCAACATATCCTCAAACAACTAGTATTCTAGGCTCTAAGTTAACTTTTCCATTCCTTTGCAAGATTACTGAAAGAACATTACCTCACTTGTCCTGAAAACTATGCGATAGTTGAACTGAGATCCTTCTTTTTCCTTGGCATCTTCAACCTTCTCCCTCCGGATACTAACTGCTACAGGTCCAAGATTTTCATCTATTCCAAAGTAGTTCTGATGATCTTTTGCACAAGAGTGAATGAAGAGAAAAGAGAATAATGAAGTTTGAGTCTCCTAGAAAACGTTCATAAAATTTGATTAAAAATTTCTGCAGCAAGAAAAAAAAAAATTTATTTGAGTTTTGAGATCTGTAAATACACTGGGTTGTGATCTTCTGAACAGAATGATAAGTACATAAATCACAAAATACTAATTTTGATGAGCAGAATGGTCACTCATATCACATAAATTACTGCAACTCCTGCTACTATGAAATTTATTTTGCATTTCTTTATTACTGCGATATAAATAATTTTGCTTGATGCTGTAAGAAACCGCTTTGAGAAACCTAAAACACCTCAAGAAAAGCTAACAGACTTCAAACAAATAAAGTTTCTTAATTTTAAGATTTTTTTTGAGGCTAGTAACTCTTCAGTCATTGATGACTAGTTAAATTCATCCTGGAGCCAATTGGTCCAGTCTGGGAAAGTAAAGCACTACTGATAGAAAAGAAAGGTCAAATTAGAGATCGTTTAAGCAGACTAGACACACTCAAGTCCATGGGACCAAACAGATACATGTTGAGGGAGCTAGATAGTATCACTATAAGGCTATTCTTTATCACTTTTGAAAAGTCATAGAAAGTGGTTATATCCATCTCCCAAAAGAGTAAGAAAGACATTCTGGGAAGCTATAGACTAGTCACCATAAACCCTAGTTCCCAGGGAGATTAAGGAACAAATTATCATGGAAGACATTTCCAGCCACTCGAAGGACAAAAAGGTGCCTGGAAACAGCCTGCATAGATCTACCAAATGTAAATCATGCATGACCAGCCTAGTCACTTTCTACAATGAGATTACTGGCTTTATGGATGAGGAAGGAGCAATGAATGTCACCTACTTGTACTTTAGCAATGCTTTTTACATGATCTCCCACAGTATCTGGGTAGCTAAACTGAAAAGGCCTGGTTTAGACATGCAAATTGCAAGGTCACATAAAATGGCTGGACAGCTGGCCTCAAAGGACTGTGATCAGTAATATGAATTCCAAGTACTAGTCAATTACTAAAAGGTTTATTAAAAGCTGATAGCAGAGTTATTACTGTTTATTATTTTTTTAATTGATCTAAATGATGGAAGGCAGTGCATCCTGAATAAGATCATGTATACAATCAATTTGAAGGAGAATAGTTTATATTAGGGCTGTAGTTTAAGTTAGGGCTGTAGTTGGGAACAAAGGGGAATAACTGTCAGGGTTTTAATAAATGAGTAATATGAGCATAGGGTAGATACTGGCACGTGTAAACAGTACAATATTTTACAAAGGTGGGCAAAGGCAGTTAACTCATCCACACAGGTAGAGTCCTACAGCTGTAGGGTGTCTGTGCTTCGCTGCCCACTCTCCCATTCCCCTGGAGGCAGCTGCTGCTGAGTTGGGACAGCTGAGATGCATATGAAGCAATTTCTAATCCACTGAAGTTTTCAACCTGACATGTTAAAACAAACCTTCCCTTTGACAATTTGAGAAAATGGACTAACAAAAACTTCATGAAGACCAACATAGACTTGTATCTGGAACTGAGCAAGCTCATCTCACATCATAGGCTGGGGGACCAAGTGCCTCAGGAGTAGCCCTGTGGAAAAGGGCTGGGGGTCTCTGGTGAGCAATAGGCTGCAACAGCAGCCAGCAGAACCCCTGGCAGAGGTGAAGGCTCTCTAGTAGGCTGCACTAGCAAGAGCGTACCAGCAGGTCAAAAGATGAAATTATTCCTGTTTGGCACTTGTGAGGCCACACAAGGAGCAGTGTACAGTTTTGGACAGAGTGTGAGAAGGCCAGCATACAACTACTAAGACAATTGGGGGCTGGAGCATATAAAAGATGAAGAGTCTAAAAGAGGTGCGCTTGTGCAGCCTCAAAAAGGTTAAATAGGGCAATAATTTCAGGATCCCACTAGCTGATGAGGTATATAAACAAAAGACTCTGATGTACAGAGAGAAAAGATAAGATGCAATCATCACAAGATGCAGCCCCTCAGTGACGGGAATCAAACACAGGAACAAGGCGCTAGGAGAGTTTATGAAATATCCTTAGAGACAGTCAAAAGCTAAACAAGTCAGCTAAAGGGGAACAGGTTTGAGCAACCTATTCAGAATCTACTTTTAAAGGCAGATTTAAACAGAGAATTAGACTGGATAACCTCCATAAATGTCTTCCAATATAATTCATGCTATAATTCCATATTTTAAGTAGCAATGAATTGATAGACTAACTTCTCTTTTAAGATTATCTGGATTAAAAAGCACTTTGCTAGTAGTTTTGAGCTAGCTTGATGCTTGGTTTGGGGTTTTTTATAATGTATTTATAGAAATGTATAAGGAAATTTTCACAAAATGTCTTTCACTGAGAAGTTATCCATTCTCTTTCAATGGATACAGAAAAGATAAAGTTATCTCTACATAAATGACAGTCTTATTTGTCAAATCAAGTTTAAATTAAGTTCCCTGCAGCTTTTCAAAAATATGTCTATAAAGTATGTTCGTTATTACAGTTGATCTTCCCTTGGAGAGAAAATGAGTAGCAGCACATTACAATTAGCACCTTTTTTTGGAAAGAGTATCTGGGATCAAAAGGGCACAGACAAAATTATACAGTCATGTTCACCAGCTACATTTGTTTCCTAATCTGAGCATTCTACCTGCATGGATAGATTACATCTCACATATTTACTGGTGCTAAATTCAAACTTTGAGCCTTAATTGAACAAATTTGTCAAATGGAACTGGATTTTATAGGATGGGGGCAAGAAGAGAAAGAGAGGGAGAGATTCAGATGTCAAACACTTTAAACAACATAAAAATTCTCCATGGATGCATATTCCAGGTTTTGACAAAAGGTAAACATCTCAGGGCTTTGACTGCCTTCCAATCTATAAAGTGTATTACACAGTTACTAGATTTCTTAGCTGTAGCATTATTGACGGAAAAAAAAGTAAACTTGTAAACACATTACAAAGTTTCAAGAGTAGGAGTTAAAGAAGCTGAAGAAAAATTTAAGAATAGAATGGCAACCAATATTCTGGCATTTGGGAAAAATATTTTTAATTCGAGGCTTTTTTTTTTTAACCTCACAAACTACAAACTTATTATGTTCATTTACATATATTTATGTTAATTTTAAATTATCAACTAGAGAGAAGAGATGAAAATAAGTGCTACTTTTTAGCTGCTTAAAGAGAGGTGGCAAAACATTCCTTAGTTTTTACTTTTTCATTTTGAAGAATATTTTTCAATTTATTTTCTGATATAACAGTCTTATGCAAAGCTGAGTTAATGCCAAAAGTCTGCTAAGCCTATGTGTTTCTTTTAGGATATTTTTTCAGGTTCATATCAGTAGATAGACACAATAAGAAATTAAGAAATGGTTGCAAGTGGCCCTCAAATAAAAACCATTGTAGTAACAGTCAAATCTCAAGATATTACAAGGATAATTGCACAAGGGGAAAAGGACAAATCAATGGTAATAAAAACATACTTGAATTATCCTTTATAAAATCAGCATCGCTTTTTTCCCCTTCCCATACTCTTTTATTCCACAAAAATACACTTCAGTAAAAGACATCATTAATAAACAAAAACCATGAGATAAAAGAAAATATTCTAGCTTTTACAAACCTTAACCAAAAACTGAGAAGATATTTTCCATAAACATTAACATATTTTACATCAGTTGTGTTGGATTTGATTTTAACAATAGTTACAAAGCTTATAAATATGCAGTATAAAGCTACAGCTCATTTTAGAAGACACTGCATTCCAAATCTCTCATTTCTTGAAAGGGGATGGAATAATTAGTGCTACACATGCCAGAGTGTTGCTTCCATGCATCTTAAAACAAAAATAAAACTTGTATGCTGACAAGTGCCAATTATAAAACTGTGAACTAAATCAAATATTCAGAAAGTTATTTCCTTTTCATAGATATCTTGCTAAAGGCAAAGAAAATTGGTGGCATTACATACATCTATATACGAGTGACTATTGTTTGCTTAATTTTTGTTTCATCCTTCCAGAATTATTTTGCTAAATTCAACTGTGCTATTTAATCTACAATTCAATGAACAATCAGCTAGGAGAGCTCACTGTCATGTTACGGCATGAAGTAACACTCAGTAGGCATATAAATGTCACTTTTTCTTATATGGGAGATCAGTAGTGCAGTAAGACATTTTGGTACCCAAGGCAAAATATCTCTTTTATTTCCTCTATTCACAATAAACGTTGCTTAGGTGACAACTGTGTTCAGCTGGAAATAATCTGGAGATTCCTTACGTGCTTGATCCTTTGAGATAACAGGTTTGAGATAACTTAATTTGAAAATTAAGTTTAGACCCAT
Source organism: Urocolius indicus (assembly GCA_013401255.1). NCBI lineage: Eukaryota > Metazoa > Chordata > Aves > Coliiformes > Coliidae > Urocolius > Urocolius indicus. The sequence goes on from WBNH01010595.1 coordinate 314,855, forward strand.
GAGCATATTTGCCCTGACTTGCTGTCTGTCTCATGAAAGCCATCCAATACAGATTTCTTTCAAATAGCTTCTGTTACAGGACTATACAGCAATAATGTGAAAGGGGGCATAGCTTATATATCACTGTAAAGGTAAGCAGGTAACAATTTATTACTGGATATTAAATGCATCACATCACATTTATTTTTTAAGAACTTTACCTACAGAGCAATTAGTAACAACATCAATAACAACTCAGTCTTCCTAGTATTATACCATGGGGAATTAAACTCTCCAATACTACTTCTTAACCTTTTAATACTATATCCATATAAACATACTTCACTTTTAGTCAAGAGATCATATATCCTCAATAGCAGAAGTCAATTAAAACTAATTACATTTGCATCAACTTTCCAGAAATATCAGAAGGTTTGTTTATTGAATATTTTAAGTGATTTTGAGCACTCTCTGTATTTTCTTTTTTTAACCTCTGACAAAATTTTCTTCACAAAAGATGTTCAGCCCTTCAGAACATGTAACTCATCCATTATAAAAACATGTCTTCTTTTTTTCCTGTCTTGCCACCACTTTTACTCAGTGACAAAGTTCCTTTCATGTTCATCTATGACAATCCTTTCTTCTTGCTACCCCTCAAAAAAAAAAAAATGCCACCCTTTTGTTACCAGTTTCCCCTCATTCTCTTTCATACTGACTCCCTCAACACATTTTTATCTTTTGCAACCTGCTTAGCTTAAAAGGCATTTTAAACCTCTGAATTTACTGCCTGTTCCTTGCTTAGCTCTAGGTCTTTCTTCTTTCTCTTCCATGACAGAGCCAGATTATTTTCTTCCTTACCCTTTAAATACAGTGTTTTTACAGACATTATGTTCTAGATGTCTATTGTATTATGAAAACAAGCACTGTACTTGATCGTCTTTCAAGCCTCTCTAAAGTGTCACAGGAAAAAGTACAGTACAATGCTTATTTCCTGGTGTTCAAATATAGTTAGAAAGCAGAGGAAGTACGATTTCAGGAAGACTTGAGCAGTAACAGTCTTTTCAAGGACGGAAGCTGATTTTTTTTTCCTTGTCATAACAGCCAAAAGACTGAGCTGTAATGCATAATACAGAAAGGATAGAGAGATAATTTGCACAACACAATACCAAATACAGACAGCCAAAGTAGATCACAAAGTGGAAGCAGTTTGTAATGAATGGCGATTCATGTGAAGATGATTCTTTTCACAGGAGAGTATCCTGGCACTTTGCATTCTGAACATATCCTAAAAGATTAGGGTAAAAGGCTAGGAGAAAGGAATAAAACAACCCTCCTTAAGATCAAAAATTAAATAGCACCAGAAACTGTTTAAGGAGTATACATAAATGCCTAGAGCATGAAAGGATCCAAGACAGCGGAATCTAGAAGAAATGAGAGAGAAGCTTCGAGAATAAAACCTTCTTTTTTGGAGGCATCTTTTAGAAAACCCCTCCAGGTATCATTATTTCCAATGCACTTGCTGGATATAAATGTCTCCTGGCCACCAAGAAAGTTTGGTTCAATGAAGTGAGTTTACGTACTAATTTAAATGACCCCACTCTTAGTGAACTTACACAAGGATTACATAACTTTATACAAAACCCACAGGTTGTTTAACATTCCTCTGGGAGAGCAAAAATAATAGGCTTAATTTTAGTAAAGGGTTTAATACTGTAATACTTAGGTCTCTCTATAGAGAAGGAAGAAAAAAATCTTTACCAAGCAACTTAAACCAAATGCATGTATATCACAGAACAGTTGCATTACAAAAATTTACCTTTTCCATAGAAGAACTTGCGGTAATAATATGCTCCAAGATCAATGTGTTCTATGATGTAACGCTTCACTTTCTCTCTGTGAATGGATTGGTTTTCTCTTGGTACTTCCAGTACTGAAACACCAGCATTTGTGCAATGGGAACTCAGAGAAGACTCAAAAGAACAACTTTCACCTGAAGAAAAAGATGCTGAATTTGCCCTAGAAAGTGCAATCCGTCTGTCTCCTTCCCCACCAGTTTCATTCCTGAAGTATGGGCAACTCAATACTAAATCATTGCTTTTCCCATCACCCTCATCAGCATCTAAATTCTCTTTAGAATTCAGGTCCTCTTTGCTTCCCAAAGGAGATTCACAGTTTCCCGTTTGGCCTGCTGGCATCTGAGTTTGTGACGCAGCTGAAGCCCCAGTGGTTATATTTTTTCTTTTTCCTACATTTACTCTGGTAGCCATTGCTTCATTTATGTTAAACAAAACACTCTGAACATCATAATGTGCAAAACATTTCTGGCAGTTCCAAGAACGAATACTTCTGTCAAGTCTGTCATCCAGATCAGATGAAAACTTAAAAGTTTCATGCTCGCTTTTAACTGTTCGCAATTTTCTAAATAGAGATGTTTCTACAGCTTCTGATTTTAATCTCCTCTTGAAAGATTTCTCCCTGTCTCGACCAATAAGTAGGGCACTATCCATATAATCCAAGCCAGAAATCCTGACAAATTCTCCCCTGGAAATCTGTGCAGCAGCATGGAGACTTGGAGAAACTGTAGGATCACAGTGGAAAAACTCAGGAAATCCAAATGGAGCAAGGGTTTTATGTTCAAAATTCTCCACTCGGTATCCTCTCAGCATTGCAAAAAAATTTTCTCCAGACAAGCCCTGTCTGTCAATTGAAGAGGTACTGCCATATTCTCTATGAAGAGCTGCTCCAGTATTTGGGTTAACAGCATTCTGGTCTAAAACGTCTTCAGCATCAATATCGCTTATTGTCACGTCACTGTTGCTTCTTTGCCTTATGGGATGAAGTCCTCTTTGAGGGGAATGAACAAAAAGATCTCCAATTGAATATTTTCCCTCTGTAAATTCCAATTCTAGCTCTTCTTGCTGTCCATCACTTTGGTCATTTTGTCCATTTGGAAGTACTGAGCCAACGCCTTCATAACCCATTGGAGGTCTGTTTTCCCAAGCAGCTTTACTCAGCTCTTTAGAGCAATCCTTTTTTGGAGGCCATTCCGATACCCTTGCTCGAACACCCATTTTAGGCACAGCTGGTGTACCATTTGTTTGACTATTTTCACTTTTGCTAGATGTATTTGAAGAAACAGGAGGACCCATGCTACCATTCAAAGCTTTAAGTTTTCTAGCAAAATAATCATCAGATTGCATGGTTCTTGAAGAGTCCCTGAACTTTGAGGAAGTTCTGCTAACTTTGTGCTTATCTTCTTGCAAAGATCTTTGATCACTCATGTCCAGTCAGTGCAAGGAAAATTGTTACTATTGCATAAATTTACTGTTACTTCTGTTATTACATTGTCATTTACAGGCCAATAAACGGCAATATAAAAACACAGATACAGTCTTCCCAGAAGTGCAAGCAGAAACTTCAGTGTACCATTTTTGTACAACTTCTGTCAGGAGAGCAATCTTAAAACGTTTCCTTCAGTTCAGACACATTCCATTCAGTATTAATCCAGAGAAATTTCTTTTATCTGTTCATAGAAAAAAAAAAAGAGAAAGCATATTAAAAATTTTATAGTCAATAACAATAAAATTCCAATGATGCTTGTAGTTACACAATATCCCATGAAACTGGAACTTATGAGACTTGCTTCATATGATTTTATATCATCTGCCTCCTGAAAACCCAACACATGCAACAATCTCATACGATGCCCACAGGATGCAAGTAATTTGAGCCCACATTTCTCTCATGGGCTAACCAATTCACAGACACTGAATAGCAGTTCAGGTTCTGCCAAGAATCATGGAAGAGTAGGGGTTGGAAGGAACCTCTAGAGATCATCCAGTCCAATGCCTTGCTAAAAGCAGGTTCCCCTCCATCAGTTCACACAGGAACACCACCAGGTGGGTTTGGAAATGGCCAGAGAAGGAGACTCCACACCTTCCCTGGGCAGCCTGTGCCAGGGCTCCCTCACCCTCAAAGGAAATAAGTTTTTCCTCATGTTCAAGTGGAACTTCCTGTGTTCTTGTGCCAGTTAGCCGGTGTCCTGTCACTGAGCACTACAGGAAAAAGTCTGGACACATCCTCTCAATATCCACCCTTTAGGTATTTATAAGCATTATTAAGGACCTCTTCAGCCTTCTCTTTTCCAAGCTAAACAGCCTCTGGTCTCTCAGCCTTTCCTTTAAGAGAGATGGTCCAGTCCCCTGATCATCTCCACTGGACTCTTTCAAGCAGTTCCCTGTCCCTTTTGAGCTGGGGAGCCCGGAACTGGACACAGGACTTCAGATGAGGCCTCACCAGGGCAGAGTAGAGGGGGACAAGAACTCTCTTCAACCTGCTGGACACACTGTAATCACTGAGGGTTGGTGCTTTGGTTTTTTTTTTTTTTTATTTTTCTTTATGCAGCACGAAAGAACATAGTCATCTCAAAGACACCTTTTTCAAGTTTGCTTGAAACTGGCACAGAAGAATTACTGGGGCAAGACTAGTAGAAAATTTAATTAAAATATATGAATGAGATAGACAAAGAAAAGTGTTTTAGTCCATTTAAAAGAACATATTCAAGAAAAGTAATTTCTCTACTATTAACTAATTCAATGAATAAATTTATTTTGTTTTTTCCCATCTTCTTTCTCTCTAAAGGGAGATTTACTTGCCTTCATTTTTTTAAAGTGTAAACTATTATTTAGCTGTGTAAAACAGTTACAGTTGTTTCTATTACATTTGGTTGGAAACCTAGACTGTTAACTCAATTACTCTGCTGAAGAACACATTTATTGTCCTCCACAAATAAGAAAAGGTAGTAGCCCTATTGATAAGTGTTAATTTGATTACAAAACCGGAATTTTTAGGTTAAAAAACAAATCTTCAATGGCTTTAATGGTCTTAAGAATTACCATGATGCATGCTGTGAAGATTCAATTGCAGCTAGAAACTATCCTTTAACCTATTGCATAAAATTAAAGAGAGAGACAAGACAGCATGTTATGTATTGCCTTTTCAGCTTTTGTTCCTTGAACAAAAATGCCAACAGAATGATCTTTTATGATACTGGAAAAAAGTGTGATATGCATTTACTGGAGTTTAAATAAAGGTCAAGTCAAACTAGCCTGGAATATGAATTATTCCCTTATTTCACTGATGAACAGAGATGGTAAAACCAACTTAGAAGTGGTTTTTCTCTTACCATAAAAATTATTTTAAAAACCCCAAACCAACAAACAACTAAAATAAAACCAACCAAACATAATCTCTACACCTTTTTCTGTCCTAAAAATTTCTGCAAAAGCAGTGAATCAGATCATGAACATAATCCATCCTGAAATGAGATTAAGGACGAGGTGGTGGGAGGCAGAAGAAAAGTACAAGAAATGCACAGTACCACCTCAGTTATTCTTAACTCAAATTCACAATGTGATTTGCTGTTTAGTGTCACAAACAGCTGTGTTTGTCAAAGAAGAGAGGGCCTGAAGGCCACAGGAAAGCAAGATTTTTGGGGCTTTTTTGTTTTGTTTTCTCACGGTGGTGGTTGTTGATTAAATACTTCATGAAATATGCCTTGAATGTTTTGTACCTGAAAAGGTACATTGCAAAAGGCAGCATTTAATGAATTATTTTTCAGTACAGTGTAAAGCTGGTGTGGCAGAAGACCAGAAAAATTACTGGTTTACAGCTGTATATTGACAGTTTATTGGAAATACGAATGTTTGAAGTCACGATGCAATATAGTTAAAGTATACCAGTAAACACTTTTGAAAAAGTCTAGGGTTTGCACTATTGACAAAAATCACAGAATCTCAATGTGCCTATCTTTAATATAAATGACCAGTCCTGCAACTAAGTACTTCAACAACAATCCTGTGACTAAGTACGTTTTGTTTGACAACTGACCTATATTGATGGATATATTCCTCTGTATTTGTTCTTTCAGGTTTTTCTCTCTCCATAATAAGAATTCAGCAATTCACAAACACTCCCTTATAGATGCTGATAATTTTTAATATAAGCTGATTTTGTTTGCTCAATTTAATAATCTACTATTTCCACAAAGAATGGTATCAACACGACCATAAGTATCCTTCTCTTCAGGCCTGTACAGTCCTTTTAGTCAAGTTCTCTCTCTCTTTTCATCTTATCCTAGCATTTAAGAAGGGTATCACCGACAGATATGGTCAGAAAAGAAAAGCTGGATGCCTACCCTGCTGTTATGCTCCTGCCAACCCTTCCCACTAAGGCTGCTGGATGTTATGCAAATAACTTAAGTTCCTTCCACACAGCTACAAAGACTTCCTTCTGAGCTCAATACAGCAGTTGGTTTGTTAGCCAGAGTTACAGTTCTTTAACATGGAATCATTCCAAGTTTCCTGGGGACCTGGATATGTGCCCACAAATGTTCCTGTGCCAGTAGCAGAGCAATGAATAAGAACTGCACTATTGGACTATCCTGTCAAAAGAAGGCTGTTTGGTAACGCTGCCTTGTGTCAGCCTTGATAGATGGAAATGAATTATTTAAAAAGTCTTTCTGTGATCATTTTGTTGATCAAGACTTTGGAAATCTGCCTCTATTATTAAGTAATGTTATCATCCTAAAAAGAATGCATAATTTGGATGAAAGCATTAATCTCCACTATTTATCAAGATGACAGACAATTCTATAAACCATGACTCTCAAGCTCAACTAAAAAAAAAAAAAGGAAGTGCAATTTGATAAAAGAGGAATATAGGCAGGAATAATATGGCAAATGCTGAAGATCAGACATTTAATTTGCATTCAATTGATTCTACAGAGCATTTCCCGTGTGCTTAGCTTGGTTAGTTTCCACACTTCAAAGTGAGACACCATAGAATAGTAAAATTAGGTATTTTGTGAGTATAACAGAGTAGTAGTTACACAAGGTATACTTCATGGGATAGCAAAGTTTGCAAGGAAATTCTGCCTTCAGGCTCGTACTTTAACATGCAATGAAAAAGAATGCTGCAAAGGAGAAACAAACATAGTTTGTGAGCTGCTTCACAAGTTCTGGACCAGATAACCCACTGATGAAGTTTGCCACAAGACATCATTTCCTAAAACTAAGGTTGCCACCAGAAAAATACTAAGTTTTGGAAGTGAAGAAAACCTTACAAGAAAGATTTTTAAAGCAAGCTCAAACTCATTTCAGTTTGCTTATTTTTAGAAACAGACTAAATGTAAAACATTTTTAGATTTTCATATTTTCAGTATATCTACTATCAGCATTTATGTTTTTTAATGATTCCTAAATCAGCACTATCCAATTTTTAGAACCAAAGTGAGGACTATGCCTGATTTACAAGCCATGCCACTTACTTTTGTTTCTAAGCTAGAAAATTCTGGTCATATTGAACTGTGATGTCATCACGTGAGAAAATTATTACTGTGGATAATAGTATGAAAGAGGAAAATAAGTTCTTCATACATTTGTTTTCATGCAAATATCTTTAGAAAACCATTATATTTGGGCATTTTTGTCTTTAAATTGAATATTTCTTTCAAAGTTTTCTATGAGGCAGAGTGAATATTAAAGGATAACACTAACTATAACTGAGCCACTTATTCAGACTGCAGCTGTGAAAAATGGATTTCAAATAATACAATGAACAAATTATGATCACAGCTCATGAAAAAGTGTTTCAAATTATTATACATCAAATTTGCCATTATAGCTATAACTAAGGTATAAATGATTACTTCCCATATGTACTTTTCAGATACTTCACTAATATGCAGACATAGACGAGAGGCAGAAGGATGTGAAGGCCCTTATTTGACTATTGGAAATACATATGAGATGCTGTGTAGTGTTTGTTGCATATTTCCTTAGTTGTGCTGTATTGCCTCCACATTTAGTCTTTGCTTGCAAGAGAAATGGAAGAATAGAAATTAAGAAGAACCTTTTGATAAAATTACGTGGTTACAGAAATATTTCTACAGGAAAAAAAATGTACCAACATTTCTGCCACAGCTTGGCCAATATGGAGGCTGGGGGAAAGGATCAACAGCCTACACGATTCTCAGTGTTAGTGAAAGACCATCATATTTCTTATAAAACAGTGGAACTGTGCTAGTTTGGGATTAGTGCAAGATTTGGCATAATTAAAAAAAATAAAAATCACACTATGTTCTTCAAATAGAGTGCCATTCTCTAATATGGTTCCCTTTTCTAACAAAGAAAACAGCACATACATGCTAATATTGAGACAGAGATGATGTGTGTAACTTTGGAAGAATGAATCTTTAAAAGAGAACTTTCAATTCCAGAGCTGTTTGTTACTATTCAATGAAAGCTGATTAACTTTTAAGAAAGAGACTTCCAATCATAACTTCTCTTCTTGATTCACAGGCCATGAAAATCATCATCATCATCATCTACAGGAAGAATTGCATAAAATCTAATCATACAAAATGGACCCCTCAAAAATGTTAAGACTTGTATTTGTCTTATAGTCAAGATCTTCCACCCCTCATCCTGTTTTTTCCAGTGAAAACAATTTAATAAATCCACCTTCCAACTACTAAATACTAAAGTCACTAGTAGCCATCATTGATTTGGGTCTTTTGTTGGGTTTGGAGGATTTTTTTGTTTTTGATTTAATATACTACAGCCATTTATTAAAAAGAACTAAAAAAGCAGTTACAAAATATTTACTTTATTTGGTGTAACCTATTACAACAAATAATGCCTATCACAAAGTTCCAGTAGTTTCTCTTTAGCAGATCTACTACTACTTTTTCCTGAATATTTACTTCTATACATTGTAACTCAAGTCTTTAAAAAAAAAAATAACCACCCTGTTCAAGATTTTCATGAAGCAACGTAGGTTATCCCTCGGTGAATATAAAAAAAAAAGACAACAAACTCCTCATAGATTATTATTAACCATCACCCTTTTTTTCTGGCATTCTTTACTAACTGCAAATGGAAGTTATATACCTGTCAAGCAAGTTCTTGTGCGAGAGAAAATTTTAAATAAATAGAGTTCAAGTAGGTTTTGTTTCCTTTCATTCTTTTCCATTCATGAATCCAGGTGTCAAAGGGCAGGATAATAAAAAAAGAACTCTACTTATTGAGCATTAAATAATCTATTTTCTACAGCAAGACTCAAATGACATCCAGAACATAATTTACATGCATGCACGTTATCTCTTCAGAACCAAAACAAATATGGCAGACTGGATGATTCTAAATACATTAAGGTAAGGCAATGTCTTAGATGTACTTATCTCTGTGCCTCCAACATTTCATAGGAATTATAATTTCTTTGTAAATATATTTATCCTTAAAATACTGATAGTATAGAACTTTAATTTCAGTTTCATCTTTGAGAATGAAGAGTCTTCAAGACATAATGATACAGGTATGTCATAAACAAGATTCACACAAAGAAATATCAGCAGATAAACAAGTAAATTTTGTATAGTACTTTGCATGTGCAATGTAGTTCAAGAGCTTATAAAATTGAGACTAAAATTGTGTTTGTGTGACATGTACTTTATCTCAGCTAGTAGAATCTATTCAGTAACAAATCTCAAATTAGACAGAGCATGGATTATTCTGGAAGAGTAAAGACGATTTCCTTTCCCTTACAATACCGAAACAAGTTCCATTTAAAATCAACAAAAAAGGTAGTTTTCAGTGGTCTTCTCAAGCAAGCTAGTCAATCTCTGAATCCTCAGCAGAAAAAGTACTGCCTACAGGCTCAGAAATTGTCACGTGTTCACCAATTCTTGAATTGTCCCTTCATGCATCAATGCATGTATTCTCTGTTATATTGTATAATCCCAAAGGCAGAGACTATTTCTTTGTCTTGTTCCAACAGGATCCTAAAACGATGATCCCACTGTACAGGATACTAAAAACTATGACAATCCAGTTGGTAAACAACAAATGTACCAAGTCACTTTCAAATACAAAGCTCACAAGGATAAAGACAGGACTTGTGCACCAAATTCAGGTCATTTAAACATAAGGAAAAAGGACTACAGTGTACTGACTCTAAGCAACCATTTGCATAATCCAAAAGGAAAGTCAGCAGCTGCTGAATAACCTGCCATCTGAAATTGAGCTTTTGACAACCAGTTTTATGCATTGGGTTAACACTCAAAAGAAAAATTCAGCATTTGTAAACCAACTGGCAGAAGATTATACAGGAAGGAAAATATTTATATTATGTATCCAGAAAGGAACATTATACACATGTTTAATTTCTAAACAAACTTTTTACTTTCAAGTTGTTTATGCACATTAACAAATACTAAAAATGCTAAGTTTTTTATGTCATTAAATACTTGTGAAAACGAAAAGTAACTCAGTGATCTATGATGTAGAAGAAATAATGGAAGTGTATTCCACTATTTTAAAACAATGAAAGGAATATATTCTATCTTCTCCAAAATTAGTCTCATCAGAAATTATCTTTTTTGTTCTAACTCTAGTTCACCACAAAAAAAGTATTATTGAAATTACAACAAAAAAAAAGCAGTCTGCCCAATAGAAGGTATAGAGGAAACCATGGCAGGGGAGGGGCAGAGGGAACCACCACCAAAACACATGCTATGAAATGTCTTGCCCATTTCATATTGAAAAAAAAGTAACATTTAGAATTTTGCCCTCACAATATATAACAAATAGCTACAAATGCAATAAAAAACAAAAGTAGTTAAGTAACATCAAAACTTACCAATAAACAAAAACTTAAAACTTCAGAAACAGAAGATAATTTCTAACAGAAAAATATGTTTAGACAGTATCCTGACGAATAGACTAGCATTGTATTTTCTAGAGAACTTATATATTTTGGGGAATATGTGCTTAAGGCTGTTTTCTCATAGTGTCTGCAATCGCTTTCAATTATTCCGAAAAAAAATAAGAATGTTGGAGTTGGCACGTCCTGAGGTATCTGAAAAAATGGGTTTTACTGCAACGCTGATAGGAATGGAGAGATATACTAATATTTTGACTGTTAATTCACATTTGGAGGTAAAAGTCTAGAAGGAAGTTCAGAAGTTGCACTTAAGTTTAATAAGGAATCAAGTACTGGAAGAGGAGAAATGGTTTAGTAAAGGAGAAGATTGCACGTTTTGACTTTTCAGAGTTATAAGAGGCAATTCTACTTTTTACAAGCCTGCTACAGTGAGGCCCAAAATAAAGCTTTTTCATAGACTCAGTGAAAAGCTGAAACAATAAATCTATTAAACAGCTGAGGCTGCCTATTCCATGAAGCAGGTTACAGATTGACAAAGTACTCAAGAGAGCTTTTGAAAAGCACAAAGCCATTTTTAGCCAGAACAAGAAACTTCTTTTATATGTTTCTATTATAATTGCTTCATAGTAAAATGCTGCTCCATGCAGAGGCAGAGATTAAGCCTGTCGTGTTCACATTAGAGGTCAGACTATTTGCATTGCTGTTTGTATGAGCTCAAAAATCCACATATTGGACATTATATCCAAAGATCACATCATTCCTCTAAACAGCAAAACACTTCACAATAGAATGATATTAATGATGCTTCCACCAGAAATACTCTCCAATTCATCGTAAGACATATTGCATATGACTTCTAACGGCATCTTAAACCCCAGACCTAGTACACCCAGTGAGATAACCAAAAGAGGATGCATAGATTTTAACAATAGGCACACATAGCACTACACAAAAATCTGGGTGCATCCAGTGGAAACAAGACACTCCAAAGTGGATTCAATGGTATAAACAGTAAAGACCGTAAGTGATGAAAGAGAAAAGGTTGAACTTTTGTTCTGCTGTTCACGTGCATGAGAAACAAGTGTCATCCTACAGGTCTCCATGTGCTTACTTGCAGCAGACCTTGCTTGCTCAAAATAATCACTTAAGGCGTATGTACCAGAATATACTTTACAGATAACCTCTCTAAGGTTCTTCAATTTTACCACAGAACACCTGCATATGACATTAATACTCAATGCCTACAAAATTACATGTTGTTGTTACACACATTGTTTAATCCCATTTCCTGTTGTCTGTAGATATTAGAGAGGAAACTGCAAGGATTAAAATAAAATAGGAGAAACTTTTCTAAATATGGATGTTTAGGTTTGTCCCCATCATGTTCACTAGGACTTTTCCTGTAATGATGCTATTTGATGATAATCAAGTTGGCCTACCACAAGACTATAATTCCTGTATCTATTAGAAGGGCTCAAAGTCAATTGTTCCAGCTTTGTTTGGAAAAAAAAATAAATCTTCCATGAAAACAATATTTTGGTGATGATCTAGAGAATTCCTATAGACAGACCTCACAACTGCAGACCTGTGACAGCACAGAGTCATCCTCCAGCTCCTACCCTGTCATATTTGTCATGGTTTGACATAACAGCCATTTCTGGTAAGGGAGAAGGGGTTGTAAAGATTGTGCCTGTAAGAAGCTGTTTGCAACTCTCCCCAGCTCTGAGCCAGACCCACTTCTGGGGCTGAGCCAATTAGACGTCTCCACGATCACTTTTTAAGAAGAACCCAGAAGAGGAGGTTTCTTCCTCCATCTTCTTCCTGCTTCTTCCTTCTTCTGTCCCTTCTTTTTCTTCTGGCCGCTGGTGGTGCAAGGAGCAGGAACAGTGAGAGAAACAACCATGCAGACTCCAAGGTCAGTGATGAAAGTGAGGATGAGGTGTACCAGAGCAGAGACTCCCCTGCATTCTGTGGAGAGAACTGGTGAAGCTGAGATTTACTTTCATGTCTTTAAAGACTCTGCATCAGCGGCAGAGACTCATTCTGATAAAGCTGACCCCGGACCAGGGGCAGCGATTCACTTCACTACAGACCCCAAGCCAGGGGCAGTGATTTTTTTCTTTAAAACTATGGCTAGAGCAGGCCGTGTCCCAGAGGAGGGACCCAATATCCACAGCTGTAACTGTGGGAAGGAACCCACAACAAAGCAGCTCATCAAACCTGTGCCCAGAAGAGGCCTTGTCCCAAGAGAGGGACTCTGTAACTGCAGAAGCCGCAGCTGCTGGGAACAACCTACACCACAGAAGTTCGTTAAGGACTCTGTTCCGGGGGAGGAATCCCGTGTTGGAGCAGGGGAAGAATGCCAAGAGTCACCCTCACCTGTGAGAGATTGGCCACATCCCCCATTCCCTGCCCCCCTGAGCCGTTGTGAGGGGAGGAGGTAGAGATATCAGGAGCAGTGAGCTGGGCCCGGGAAGAAAGGAGAGATGGGGGAGGGAGATCTTAAGGTGCTGGTTGTAATTTTCTCATCATCCTACTCCCTTTTTGCTTTTATTCCATTGTGTTTCTTGTAGAATAAACTTTCCTACTTTCCTCTCTAAGTCGAGTACTGGAGTCTGTTTTGCCCAGCACCGTAATTGGCAGTGAGCCCTCCCCGTCCTTGTCTTAATCCACAACAACCTTGCTTATCTTTTTACTCCCATTTCGCTGGGGCCTCCACCATCCTAATGACAGTGGGGGTGAATGGGGGCACTGAGCGAGGGACTGTCGTGGTGCTGCTGTGCTAGCTGGGCTAAAGCACGACACATATGACTAGGCAAACAGGAGGCTGTACTGCCGTTCGGCGGGATCTTGACTGGCTTGTGAGTTAGGCAGAGAGGAACCTCATGAGGTTCAACAAGGGCAAGTGCAGAGTCCTGCACCTGGGGAGGAACAACCCCATGCACCAGGACAGGCTGGGGACTGACCTGCTGGAAAGCAGCTCTGCAGAGAGAGACCTGAGAGTCCTGATTGATAATAAACTGAACATGAGCCAGCAAGGTGCCCTCATGGGCCAAGAAGGCCAATGCCATTCTAGGACGCATCTGTGGGCAGCAGGTCAAGTGAAGTTCTTCTCCTCCTCTACTCTGCCCTGGTGAGGCCTCATCTGGAGCACTGTGTCCAGTCTGGGCTCTTCAGCTCAAGAGGGACAGAGAACTTCTGGAGAGAGTCCAGCACAGGGCCACTAAGATGATCAGGGCAATGGAGCATCTTTTGTATGAGGAAAGGTTGTTTAACCTATAGAAGAGAAGACTGAGGGGAGATCTTATTATTTACAAATCTCTAAATGGTGGATGTCAGGAGGTTGGGGCACCCCTTTTTTCAGTGGTATCTAGCAACAGGACAAAGGGTAATGAGATGAAGCTGGAACACAAAAAGTTCCTTTTAAATATAAGAAAAAACTATTTCACTGTGAGGTGACAGAGCCCTGGCACAAGCTGCCCAGGGAGGGTGTAGAGTCTCTTTTCTTGGAGGCCTTCAAGACCCACCTGGACACGTTTTTATGCGACCTGAGCTAGGTGGACTTGCTTCTGCAGGGAAATTGGACTAGATGATCTCTAAAGGTGCCTTCCAACCCCTACCATTCTATGATTCTATTGAAACACAAATGCACTACACAGTGCATACTACTCTGCATATAGGCAGCATCATCCAGTGGATCCTAAAAACATTCTGCGCTTTCACATGAAATGCACAAAGGCAACATGCTGATTCTCTTCCCTTCTTCTGCTAGACCTATTGCACTCACCTGAGATTTTCAAAACACCACTATTCACTGAACACTACAGTCTTCACAATAAGTAGCCAGCCTAGGGGGCAGTTGTTCTACAGCTTCATGTGGCTATCACCGAGTTCTTACCAAGTGAGTATTTAGAATAACATATTGTTTCTCAAATTTTTTCAGACTTGGGCTCCTGTTAGAAGTGTACATCCTGAACAGTCACATTCATCCAGGATGGAAGAAAACAGTTTGTAATTACAAAATGCAACTGGAGACACACACTTTTCTAGAAACTTAGCTGCTGCAGTTAACAGCTCTTTTTCCATCACTTCACAACCTCTGGGCAGACACAGATTAACAAAGTGGATAAATGCAGTTTTAAAAGTTCAAGTTAGCTTATTCCTAGGGGAAGAGAAGGGCTTAAGTCAAACTCATTGTTAAAGAAAAGGAGAGTTTGAATAGCCTCTCCCCTCAGAAAAGTTCACAACAGTGGGAAAAAAAAAAACCAAACCTCTAAAAGAACTTGATCTCCAACTAATTGACAAAGAAACATTGAATACTGCCTATTACAACAGATAGGGCTTTCAAAAAACTCCAATTCCAGTGTGGAAGAGAAAAACTATTCAGTAGGAAGAGACTAGGGAGGCACATTTTATGGAAAGAAATAAATACTAGCTTTGCTTCTGTTTCTTATGTTTTCAGGAAAGTAGAATAGAAAATAAGTTTTATGCTATGTCATTTGGCAGTAGAATGGCTCTGATACCATCATCCTGAATTATTTTTAGTAGTAATGAAGGAAATGGTTGATTAAAGTAAAAAGTTTTAAAGCAGTAAGAAATATTAGACCTTTTCTCCATTGTTTATTATGGAAATTGTTCTTATTTGACCTTGATTCTTTGCTAATTGGCATGAACTGTGAGGCAGCATAAACTGATAATATTACTGGCTATTTTTCCTGAATCTTTCCAATTGACAGGTTCTACAGTTTCAAAAGTAAGCAAGTGACTTTTCATGTACTTCTGCATTGCTTTAGAGCTCTAAAGTATTATTTCATGTCACTCTACATAAAAATCTTGTTATTTTTTGAGAATAGATATTTCAATTTTTTTCTATGCTTTCTCTCTGAATCAAAAAAGCAGAAATTCCTTAAAGAAAAAAACAATTTGAAATCTATGGTGACCATAATACACTTTATTTGTACAGTCTTACTACATAAAACCAATTTTGTTATTTATTTTACAATCTAAATTTGGAAAACATTTCATAGTATCAACAAAACACATTAAATATCTTGATAGCTAGTAAATAACTTGGTAGCTTGTGTCCATGTGACATTTCCAAGCATGTGCAACTGAGCCAGAACCACCTGACACTGAACAATAAGGCCTGGTCAAAACAAGTACCTCAGACAGCCAACCAATAGGCTTGTAGAGTCACAGTTGTTTTTTTTTTTAATGAATAAAACCTTTTCACACAAGTCTAGACATAAACAGAAGTAGCTGGAATGAGACAGTTGCTTGCAGAATATTGTGATGAAGATGAAGATTTTTCACCAGTCCACTCAAATTCAGCACAAATTCACAGCAGTAAGAAGTTATTCCCATCTGTTCAGTGATCATTTGATACTTAATCTAGAATCAAATTGCTGTCAAGTCAAAAAAACTTATTATTGTGATTTTAAAAGGTTGTAACAGAACATAATTTTGGTTAAAGACAGGGAAACACTTCCTTCCACTCTCCCTTCAAAAGAACCCATCCAAAAAAAAATAAAGGTAGTTTAATCATAGCCAGGTCAGCAAGACTTCATTTTCCTAAACTGAAAAGAAGATTTCTCATACATTTGCATTTTCCAGACAAAGTCATCATTGTGACTGGGGTTAAGGAATGTAGATTCAATGCTTTATTCCTTCCTGTTAGAGAGACATTAAATAAAGTGTCTGTAGGACTTTGGATTCTTAGCACGAGGACAATGGAGTTAAAAAGATACAAACCTAAAAATAAGTTTTTAATAATTCATAAATCTCACTTCTTTGCCCTCTGCCTGGGCTACTCTCGATTTTTATCTCTTTCTTTAAATCCTGTAAATAAAAAAATCTTGACTGGGACAACATATGAGATGATAGGTATAAGCTGTCATAAGCATACTATCATCTTCCTAATTTTACTGCTTTATGATAAAGGGCCCAAAGGTAAAAATTTTGGAAAAAGAAGTCTTGCTTTAACATGAATGACTGAAATAGTTAATAAATTAATAATCTGCAATTTACCTTTAAATAGCTCTCTGAACACACTACTGAGAAATAACACTATTGGGAAGTATGGAAAATATAACTGTGGTCAACTGTTGTAAAGTATGGGGAATGTTAATTATAAATTCATCTTCATCTGGAGTGGTTTGGTTTTACAGGGCCAATTTTGTTTTAGCTTTTACTTTTAAAATTCTGATTACATAACACCCCATGCAATAATTCAGACACTGAATTTTTACTTGATTTATCAAGTTCTGCTCCTTATGTAAATGAAAATGTTCAAATAAGAGGATATAATTAACCGATCCGAAGTCTTCACACACAGGCATAGTAATGCAGTGTAACATTCTAAAAAATCTGTTTCTGAATTCCATCATTGGCCTTGATTTAGCACAATGTTTCTGGTCAGCCAACAAACTGTATATCATTCATTCAGACTGCACATTTCTAGAACTATGTTTTTACTTGTGTCACTGCATATCTCTCTTTTTTTCAGCATATTTGCATTATAGAAACTATAGATTTATTTCAAAATCTGAATTGAGAAAGGAACAATCACGTTTGTTAGGCTTCTGACTCAATCTGATACAAGATTTCTAAAAGAGAAACTACACATTTGACATATAACCTGAGTAGATGGCATTCCTTTCCAACGCATACTCCCCTACTTTCTGTAAATAACACTGATTTCCCCCCCTCCCCCGCCAAATTCAGGACATTATCAAACAAACTCTATTTTCTTTATAACCTAGAGAAATGTGTTCCCCTAAACTGAACTCTGACAGCGTATTTGTAAGCCATAATTATAAATTACAATTCCACAGACACTAAAGTCAGTGAAGAAGGGGGAGCAGAGGTGATCCAAGCACTGCAATCTGTGGTGATGAAGACCTTGGTGAGGCAGGCCTTGCCCCTGCAGCCATGGAGGACACAGTGGAGCAGAGATCTACTTGCAGCCCAGAGAGGACTCCACATCAGCATGGGTGGATGCTCAAAAGAGACTGTGATCCCATAGGAAGCCCACAATGGAGCAACGTCCTGGCAGGACCTGTGAATCTGTGGACAGAGAGGAGCCCATGCTGGATCAGGTTTTCCAGCAGGACTTGTAACCTCACGTGGGATCCACACACTGGAGCAGTCTGTTCCTGAAAGACTGTACTTCATGGAAGATACCCACACTGGAGCAGTGCGTGAAGAACTGCAGCCCATGAGAAGGACCCATACTGAACAACTGTGTGGAGAAGTGTCTCCTGTGGGAGGCACCCCAGGCTGGCAAAGAGGAAGTGTGAGGAGTGCCATACTTCCTCTCAGGGGAGGAAAAACCATCTGTTATGAACTGACCATAAACCTCATTCCCTGCCCTGTGCACAGCTGGACAGGGAGGAGGCAGAGACTCAGGAATAAGGAAGAGGTAGTGAGAAGCTGTTTTAAGATTTAGTTTTTATTTCTCATTATCCTTCTCTGTTCTGGTTGGCAATAAATTAAAATAATTTCACCAAGTCAAGTCTTTTTGGCCTGTGATGGTAATTATTGAGTCATCTTCCTATCCTTATCTTGACCCAAGAGCATTTTATCCTTTTTCTTCCCCTGACCAGCTTAGGAAGGGGAGTAATAGAGCAGCTTAGGTGGGCAGCTGGTGTTCATTCAGGGTTAACCCATCCCAGAGAGTAAGGAAGCTATGAGACTTTTTATGATTATTTCAATGTTATTTTCCTTTTAAGAAGAAAGATGTGTACCTACACTCACCACCTAAGTCATTAAATAATCTACTTCAAACAATAGCCTAGAGACAATTCCAAGTCCCTCAGGGAACACTGTCAGCAATCCTCCTTCAGTTACAAAAATTGACAGGTCTAGTAAGAAAATGAATAAACACAAGATCTTAAAGATCACGAATTACACATTTTTAGTATAGATAAACTAAAATGTGATATTAATATGGAAATCAATGTAAAGTAGCTTAGTGGCACTATATCATACATTTTTTTTAACAATTACTTTTTAAAAAACCCTACAGTTTTATCTATTATATTTTCAGGAAATATAAAAAAATATATTTAGCCTTTGCTTTTAACAAGTAATAATAATGAAATCTTTCAGAAACTGATTAAAGCTACTTAAAGTGTTCAATTCATCTTTGAGGTTAAACCCTGAAATTACTATGTAAAACATTCAAATGCATATTGAAGCCACAAAATAATTTGAGCAAATGGAATATGTATCAAGAAAAAAAAAAGTAACACTACATACAACACAATAGCTGAAGTAACTGTACTTTAAGTACTATAAGTACTTTATAAATGCAAGAACTCATCTTGAAGATTAAATGCGAATGCTATATCATTTTGCTATATCTTCCTGGAAACCTGCATTTCATAAAGTGAGTAATGTGTAAACTGGAATTAGGTCTTTCTTGCTAAGACACTTCAAAAATTACCTTTTAGTAATAAAGACTAGACCCAGTGTTCCAGTCAAAACAATTCTTCCACTGATTATATGAAAGTATGCCTCTATGCTTAATAATAAAGTGCTTCATGAAAGAAATAAAGCAAATCAGTTAGTGCATTCTAATACAATGGAAGTCCTAAAATATTTGAAACTAAGCCAAATATTATTCCTTGCCAACAAATGCCAGTTAGATAGAACTAACAGAATAAGTCATAGCAAGAGGTAGCAGATCAATTTATTAGTCTTTGCAGAAAATTAAATGCAGATCTAAATGCAGATCTATAGTCACATTTCTCAGGTGAAACACTGATATTTCCCTATCTGCCTAGTTTTACTTTCAGATGAATCTGGGAGTTCCTATTTGAACAGTCCCTTCAGTCTAGTACCACTTGCACACAAGGAGTGACCTTGTTGCCTGCAAGAACCACTCAAGGAAGAACTTTAGAAAGGAATAATTCCTTACTCCTTTCTCACAAGTCTGTGCAAGCAGCTAATATGGCTTTGGAAGACACACTTTGTTAGACGTGCTTGTCATGTCATCTGGAGATAAAGCAGTAAGTCCATCTAATTTTTCTCCCAACTACTTAAGAAATTAGGACGTTAGTTAAACTTTTAAAAAACACATCAATAGTTCAATATTAGAACTAGTCTAGTTAGACAAAAGAAATTTAAAAATTGCGAAAAAACCCAACCAAGTCCTCTTAATACAACAGTTCTTCACATGCTTGGTGCTCAAACAAGGTGTAACTTGAATGCTTGTTGGATTTTTTAATTTTTAATAAATTTTAATCAACCTAATTATTAAAGCAGAAATCAGAAACATTTATAACTACAAAAAATGCAGACTATTAAACAAACACACAAAAATTTAACGTGATTTACCACTATACAATTAATTGTTCCTACACACACAAAGATCCTACATTAGAATGAGACAGAATTCAATACACCATGCAAACTGCTTTGCACATAAATAAAAAGTTGGGTAAAACAACTATATTAGCATATTGTGCTTAAGCTAAACAAGACAGGCATTATTTCCATTGAACTATCTATAGTACCCCAGTGACAGCATGAAGTGACTGGAGAAAGAGTACACATTAACATAAAAGTTCAGAATATAATAGAGAAAAGCAGCTTTGTGGAAAACTGTAGAACCAAAGTAAAAATACAGAAAAAAATTATCTGGATCAGCTACACAGAACACCACAGTAAATGCCTTCCAACCCTGAAATACTCAGAGAAAGAACTGGATTTCAGTTCATTTTTTGTTGGTAGCATTTGTCTTGGGGTTTGTGTTGGGTTTTTTTTGCCTGTGGGTTGTAGGTTTGATTTTTTTAGGGGCATGATCTTGGTGTTTGCTAACTTAAAACTAAGTATTCCTGCTGTGTTGCAGTATCATTCAGATTCCAGTAAGAAATAAATTCTCACTTCTCTGTTTACTACAGGAAAGTAAATGAAATCTTACTGCAACAAGTCTACAAAAGGGAACTTCAGCAGTCAACACCCCAGTGAAATACTGAAACTACCAAGTAACCCTTACATGAAGAGGCATCTAGAGGAAAGTGGAGATCTCCTTCACCAAATACAAAAAGATTTAGAAAACAAAATATTCGCATAATCAAAAAAAAAAATCTTCCCAATTCTATTATCAACATCTAACAGTTGTAGACTAGAAAACAGAAGTAGATTTCAAGGTCTGGGCAATGGACAAGTAGGCAGTAATTTCTGGAAATATTTGCTCTCGAAGAAGAAATGAATACCACTTGACAGCCTACATATGCGGTCTATTGAAAGATTTCTTTAACATGAATCAGTATGAAAACCAGATGTCTCCTGATTCAATTAATGAGTACATTTCTTAACAATTGAATAAAGAATGTACGCTACCAAATAAATTGTATGTGAATGATACACTGCAAAGATTTGTCCACAGAATACATACAGAGACTTCCATTCTGCCTCGGTTAGAGCATTTTTTGTGAGAGCATAAGAATTAAAGTGCTCAAACAAAAACAATTACCCACCTCCAATCCATCATACAGATAGACTTCATAGGAGGTATGGGATACCAGTAAGGTCTCCTTCTATGTTATGAAACAAGGTAATTTCTTTATATCCTATAATTTAGATTATACATAAATAGAGAAACATCTCTCTATTTCACTCAACTTCTGCTAACTGGAGAAGGAAACACAAGTCCAAAACGATCTTAGTAAAATCTTAACTAAGCTGTATGCCCACATAGTTGGGCAGTTGCCAGGTAGAATATTCTAAGGGAAATGTACCACGTAAAAAGGAATAGACCATCAAGGTGATAACACTTGAATCAAAACAATAGGGTTTGCTGTCTGCATGCTAGCCAGCATGGTTATCAGGGGTTGAAAAGAGATAGTAAGTATATTTTAATCAAAGTTGATATTTAGAAGTCAGTAAAAGCAATAAAAAACAATAACATTTTTCAGCTAAAAAACTTAAAGTTACGTTATCGATCCAGGCATGGAGCTAGGAGGAAGGAAAAGAAAAAAGAGACAGTAAATTAGCTGTAAAGAGAATTGCTAGAGAAAATATTTTTTTAATAGGACTAGACAATTAAATAGAGTGCTACCAATTAATTCAATTTAAAATTATATTTCCTTAGTGTATTCAAGTCTCTTCAACATCCAAAATAAGTCATACCCATGGCATGAGCAAGACTGGATTATTTGATTCCCCCAGGTTACAAAGCCTATGAACACTTATGCCTAAAATATATACCAGATAAAAACTGTATGTATTTTAGGTATATACATATATACCAGATATATATGCACCAGTAGGGCCAGGAGGTTTGCATGTGTCTACTAAGCTCAGTTCTCTTTAGCAACTAGGTGGATCACGTGCTCATAACCTTGTGGCTTAATTCTATTATTTCAGGGCAGGGATTAGACACAGGGGAGAGTATTGCGTTAGTAGGTGAAACTGAAAAGGAAAGAGTTAAAGAAAGATCCAGAAAAGGAAGTACATGGGCAATTGAGGGGCATACAGTAGATTGCATGCCTCAAAATGCTATCATCAGCCTCTCATCACCCATCCATTGAACTTATGGCCAGATCTGGAAGAGTTATTATGAGGGACTGATTTTTCTGGCAAAATGAGTAAAAATAAATTAAGATATTAAACTAATTGTAAATCAACCAGATGCATGCAAATCAGTGTTAATGCAACATCATTCACTTCATCTGGATATTCACAAAAAGAGATGCAGGATATGGAAGTTTTAGAGACATGGAACTCTCACTTTATGTCAATACTCCAAGATACTATTATTTCCAATAGTGGGCTACACATCATGTGACCCTGAACAAAACATCTTCTGTGCATCCACAGCATTTATTATTATTATTATTATTATTATTATGTTTCTACAAGATCTTTCTAAAATAGTTACCCTTGTTTATTCTCATTTTAAAACTAACTTATAGCTATTTGAAGAGTTATTAATCATACCCTACATCACAGCAGCACCAAACTCTAAGTTTTTAATTTTTGCTTCAGAAATGCAGTCACAGGTATAACTTCACTAAGCTCTATTCTTTCTCTAGACTTGTAGCTATTCCACTGGCAACTGTCACGATGTTCCTGTCATGAATGTACCTGGTGTCGAATTGTGCTTTAGTTCACTTTTGTCAGACCAGGAAACCTGAAGCTGCCAGCAATGAAATTATTACTTCAGTATATAGTTCTGGAAACCAGATACAATGCACCTCTTCATAAGCCACACAGACCTACCACAAAGGAGAACTCTAATGTAGTTTTCTGTGTGACCTTAATAATGGAAAACAAAACAAAACAAACAAGGACAACATGAATAATCACATGTTCAAGACAAAATTACCTTATTTCATAAGACACACTTGTCAACTACAATGTGATTTCAGTAAACAGTCTGCTAATTCTAATGTTTTCACTGTTATTCTTTAGAGACACTCTGCTAACTCCCAAAATAAGAAAAAAGAAAGCTTAAATTTAAAAGTAGCCTTCATTTTAACTTTAGCAACAACATTTCATTACCTTGATACAAAATGTCAATCCCAACAATTCATTATAGTGATGATAATCCTATGACAGAACAACTTTCTACTTCATCAAGTAATAACACACTTCTGTAACAAAGTATATCATGGTTGCACACACTAATCTGCTTAAGAAAAAACACAAAGTATTCCAAACACTTATTTCTACTGTGTAGTTTAAGAACACTGCTTCAAAGTCAAACCATATAAAATACAAAGCACCAGAGACCTTGCTGAATCTAAAAGTATTGTAAATGTTTGCTGCCCTGGAGAACAAGTTAGCTGAAATGCACACAGCTGTCGTGTAATCCACTCTTCCTCCTTCTCAGACAAAGCCACCAACTGCCAAATGTAATAATTAGCATATGTAAAGCAAAAAGGCTAGAGTATGACATTGGTTTATCTGCCCCTTAGAAAATAGTTTCTCATTAAACCTGCAGACCACTCTGCCCTTAAAAATCTAAAAGCAGCTTGCCACAGAGAAAAAAAAACAAAAAACAAAACACAGAAAAAACCCAAGAAATTTATTTAGGTGTATCCTAAACTTTAAAGTGAGGAGGAAAGTATTTCTAAACATTGTCTTCTTAAAAACATTCTCTTCCATACTTTAGGGAAAGATGAAAACAATCAATAATCCAAGTCACATTCTTTGTATCTGGCGTCTAAATATGATACAAGAGGAACATTCATCACTTAGTAAGAGAAATTGGTAAATATCTGTGAATAATGCTTTGGAGCCAGCTGAAAAATAAAGAAAGGCAAAGTAGAAATAGTTTTAATCTGTCAGTCACCCAAACATAATTAGCTGTTATCATCATTACAAATCATGAAGATGACTTTTCTACTATCTCCAGGAGACAAATGACAAAAGGAACAATGGCACTTACATAAATGGCTGAACTGTTCCTTTCCTCTAAGAAGAGTCACTATATATGCTTAACAACAATTACATGAAATAGAAGCATGCATTATTGCCCTTTTTAGAAATAACCACTTCAAAAGATGTTTACAAACATAGTTTATATTTTTGAGAAAACTGTTGGTGCAGTGGGCTTTGATCCTCAGCATTTGCTGGCATGTAGCTCTGCCCTTCCTGAAGCTGTCCAGAGCAATTAATATCACTGGTCTTACCACTAACAGAGAAATCTCAAGAAACTTTAACAAAAGCAAAACAGGAACTTTTTCTTTTTTTAAGTATGATTCCTCTCCATCCATGCCACTTCCTCTCATTTGCAATATGACGAAACAGAAAAACTATAAACAAGCAGACACTATATGAAGCGAAGGATTTGGGGAAAACTTGTATTCCTCCTTCCGCAGCCAGTCCCTCCAGCCCTACATCCCACCCCCCGCTGCTATGCCATGCATAGCAGGCTACACATTTCATTCATAAGGAGGAATTTTTTGAGGCAGTAAATCAGGTTACCAGGCTAAATGACAAGACTGAGATGGCAAGACAATGGAAAAAACTGCAAGAAGTCTAATCATTAAGAACTACGAAGTATTGTTTGTAGCAACTGGTATTTTTTTTAGGGAACTAACAAAGACAGAGTACTTGGGAGTGAAATTTTTGAAACTAGATTCTTCCTCACCTCCTGACCCCTCTCCTCTTCCTCCTCCATCTCTGCAAATAGACAGGGCTCAGAGTGTGCTGGGTTAATAACCAGACCAGGTCAGCTTGCAAGAGATTATTTTAAGCTGTCTGCATTTTTTAGATAGGAGTGGATGTGACAGGCTACCCAAGAGAAGACCAAATATAACAAGAGGTCATCTGTATCATATCATTGGTATTTTAGGACTAAAATTTACTGAGAATAAGAACTTTGATATTAGACAGGGTAAACATTTTACAATATAGTCAGTTTCAGAAAATTCAAAGTACTGATAGTTCTTTTATACAAACTGTTTTGATGCTGAAAAATGCTTCCAAAACCCCAGTAAGTCTTTCCCCTGTAAAGAATTGCGTCTGAAAACCAAAATCTAACATTTGTCACTCTGTTACCTAAGCTCACTAATCAACGAATAAACAACCTGAGCATTTTTTCCTGCAACTTGAACTTGATTAAGAACAAACTGCAACTGACCTTGACTTGATCTTTTTTATTCATTGAATTATTATATTCTAGCTTTTTTCTGCTTGGAAAATATGCATAAATTTCTCCTTTTTTTCCTATAAATACTCATAATCACAAAGAATCACTGGATATCTGAAGTTTAAAGGGACCACTGCAAATTATCTAGCCCAACCCCTTTGCTCAAGCTGGGTCAGATAGACTGGCTACTCATAGTCATGTCTGGTCAAGTTTTCAATAGCTTCAAGGATGGAAAATTCACAACCTCAGAGTAAAAATCTTTTCTTATGTTCATATGTAATTTCAGGTATTTCTACTTATGCCTCTTGTCCTGTCACAGGGCCTCACTGAAAAGAGTCTGGTTCCATCTTCTTTACACCCTCCCTTTAAGTATTTTCACATTCATAAGATCCCCCTGAGACTTCCATAGGCCAAACTATCCCAGCTTACCCAGCCTTTCCTCACACAGGAGATGGTCCTCTCGTCCCTTAACCTTGTTCCAGGCCTGCACTAGTTATTTTCCAGTATGTCCATACCTCTCTAGTGGCCTCACCAGTGGCTACTCACCTCAGCCTGCTGGCAACACTCTTGCTCATATGGTCTAGAACACCATTAGCCTTCTTTGCTACAAGGCCACACTGCTGTCTTATGTTCAACTCACTGTCCACTCAAATCTCCAGGTCCTTTTCTGCAGTGCAGCTTTCCAGACAGTTGACCTCAAGTATGTTCTCATTCATGAGGTTATTTCTCCCCAACTGCAGTACTTGGTATTCCCCTTTGATGAATTATAGAGGTTTTTCTCCGCCCATTTCTCCAGCCTATCAAGGTCTCTCTGGACAGTAATCAAACCATCCATGATATCATACACAACTGGGAGGAGTGTATCACCAGCAAACTTCCAGAGAGTGCACACTGTGCCATCAAATGGATCACTAATGAAGACATTGAACAGTATTGAAACCAGTATTGGCCCCTAGGGAATATGACTAATAACTGGACTCTCTCGCTGAACTTTGTGCTGGTGATCACAACCTTTTGAGTTTCTGCTGTCTCTCTGCAGACTGATGTGATTTTACAATATTAAACAAACAACCTACAGCATTAATAGTATTTTGTAGTATGTGATCTAAACACTTTTTAACTGGCTCATTTACCCATGACTTTTCCACCCAGAAGACAGATGAACAAACTATTGTGACTCTAATTACTATGTACCACTCCAAAACTAAAGTATAGAGCACACCATGCCTTGAAAAAACAAAGCAGCTTCATATTTTACTTATACCTAAGTATATTTTAATTCTTCTCATAGAGGAGTTCTCACAGAGAAGTATGTGAGATATCAGGCATCATGCAGAATTACTGAATATATTACACTACTATTAACAAAAATGGTACATGCCTCTCTGCATTTCAAGCTATTTATTTTTCACGTACTGGTTACAGCAAGGATTCCATCCTTATTCACTCATCACATCTAAAGTACTGTGTCCCAGGTTTCCCAGTACAAGACAGACATGGAATTACTGGAGTAAATCAAACTAAATGATTAAAGGAATGGAGCATCTTTCACATGAAGTAAGGCTGTGAGACCTGAGGCTGTTCAGCCTGGAGAAGAGAAGGCTCAAGTGGAAATCTTAGCAGTTTCTGATCAGGGACAAAGAAAAAGGAGTCAGATTTGTTATTGACATTCAAAATAGCTTAGGTTTTCATTAATTCACATAAATCCAAAAAAGCCTTTAGAAGAAGGCTCTTTCCCAGGTCACAAATATACTAACAAAATGCCAAACTTCAAGCTCAGCTAAGTTGTCCCACATAACAATAACTATCAGAAATATGAGAGGACTAATTTTTCAGTAGCTGGTAGTTCAGTTTATCAGTAGCTAAAGGTGAAGAAGGGTGGATTTCATTTAAATTCTTATTAATAGTAATATTACCATTATTATTAAGAGGAAATATGTCACTGGATGCCAAACTAAGACCAAATGCTGCATTTAGGTTTACTGATTCTGACACTTCCAATCAAAAGGTCACCCAGGAACCAGAAAATTACTTAGGCAAATATGGATAAGTTTATCACTTAAATCCGACACTTACATACTCTATGTGGATGTACAGCCTCTAATTTATTATCTCTTCCTCTGCCTTAACAATACATCTACATACACAATGCAGGCCTGTGCAGATACAAGAGCTAAACAATCTACTTTAAGTAATATAGAATCCTTTTAAAATAGTTGAAATTGTAAACATTTCTCAAACATTTCATTTTGTGAGACTCTAAAATACCTCTTCAACAGAAACAAGCTTCAAGTGTTTTTTACTTTTGAGTGCTACCATTCTTTAATAAATGTGTGACAACTTCCTACAGGTACAAAATCTCTATCAGTATTCTGCAATGAGAATAACTTACTTTCTATCTTCTTAGGCCTGTACTTACGACCAAAAAAAGAGTCAATAAGTTCTTACAGTCTTCATATTTCAAAATCAGGATTATCAAAACTGCTAATCAGCTTACATAATTGTAAGCTATACTCACAAAGTTATTTTGACATAAGCATTTTATCAGGATATATGGAACAAAACTTTTTTAAAATGCATATTTAGTTCATGGATGAGCAAACCACAAGATTCACCTCCAAGTTGTAAACAACAGTGTTATATTACATGTCTTGCAAATTATGAAAGAAAAGCAATGCACTTTATTGATATATTAGCACATGCAAGATTAGACATCTGTAATGTTCGCTCTTTACAGCACTATTATATTACAACTACTATTACTTTGAACAATTTAAGAAAGAGAGAGAGTTACATTTCTTTCACCTTCTTCTAGATGTCTTTAAAACAGCAGCTATGCCTTGACTAACTATCCAGTGAAAAGAGAGAGCAAATGCAATACTAGAAGTGGTTACCACAGAATATCAGTTTTAAATTCTCGTTTCATACACAACTAGCATTATTCAAACACAGATATTCCTGACAACGCATAAAACAACACAAACATGTTACAGTATTGTCCTCTCTGATTATTTTTGAAGTAAAACATGTTGTTTATATGAAAAGTAGTAGGTGTGATTTTCTGAGGTGTCTTCTATGCTGCCATTAATATGGCGGAGCTTCATCACGCTCAGTAATATGGGAGTCTGGTCATCTTATTTCATATTACAAAACAGAAGATTTATTGAAAAATGAAGTCTTAGATGAAAAAAAGCAAAAACCCTTTTAAGTCGATGTGAGCAAAAGAAGACACTTAAGAGTAGATAAACAATAACTTGTAGCTATTAAGTATCCATCTAAAACTGCTGTAGTGCAGAGGCTCAGGTGGCTGGACAGAAAGTTCAATTTTGTTTCTTGCATCAAAGCATAAGTCAACAATGTCAAACCACTGGCACAGAAGGTCAATCATTCAGGCTCCCCTGGCTCTTTGATTCTTTGTCCAAAAGCAGTTATCTTATTTCATAGAAATGTCTGAATGCATAATAAATTTTAGATAAAGTGAAAAATAAAAAAAAATTACTAGTGTCATCAGTATGATACAGACAGAAAACTACTACATTAGGAAAAACAAAAGTACAGACTACAGTTGCATGTAGAGTATTATAAAGCAAAAACTACTTTCAAGTTTGCATTTGGAATATTCTGGCATATCCTGTCCTGTATCTTCAGCAGAGATGGGTACTTCACTGGGAGCTGCTCTTAGAAATGTTGCCCTCTCTCTATTTGGTCTCCAACGTTTGGCTGGCCTCCCTAGTCAGATCTCTGAACCGTGCTGTAGATGTCCATCATGACAACTACATGACTATACTTGCCTCAGCGAGAAAGAAAACTATTGCCTCACACCAGATCACACCTAGCAAGAAAAACTGGCCACCAGCATGGACGTTAGATGCATGAACACCACATTTTAAAAGCTTAGTTTGCCTCCTAGGGAAACATAGCTTAGTGTTCACCTTAGAAACAATTAAGTTTCTAGGACAGTTCCATTAAAAAAAGAAAAAGCAAAATGCTCTATTTTTCTATTTTTCTGCCAGAAATATTTTAGAAAAAAAGGGGATCATGCAAAATAAGTCTTTGTCAAAAAAAAAAAACCACAAACAAAAATAACTAGAAGAGAAAACTAAACTAGAGGCTAGAATACAGTAAGAATAGGAAGCATAACTTATTTAATATAAGTTATAATCATATGTGTTTTATAGTTTATATAAGATTTACCTACTCTTACAAACTCTCAAAATTCAGTTATAACAGTAATCAGGAAAAAAATTAGTCTAGTTTCTCAGACCATTCACTTTTTTTCCTAGGTATAAAGGCGTATCTTACTTTTGTGCAAAAGAGAAAGACAAAAAGAAAAAGTAACGAGTACAAAAAATTAGCAACCTAGCTTAGAAGGTTGCCTAAAACTTCTGTGTCTGCTTTTAAACTGATTTGATTTCACATTTACCATATCCTCATAGTATTCATCTAGAAAGAAAGGAGGTAGAAGGGACCCATCTTCTTCCCACCACCACTCTCAAGTCTTCCTGTTACACAGAAAGGAACATGAGCAAAGCCCTTCTTCCGCTGATACCCTATGAAGGGTAACTTCAGTGCTAACATTACAGTGAGAATATTTGGAGTACTTCTCAAAAGTAGTCAGCATTTTACTTTCCCACTTTCTTCTACAGCTGCTGTAAAATCAGGAAAGCCCTGAGTTATACCAAAATGTAGCCTTAAATCCACATTTATTACTTCTTATTTTTATTTTTTTTGGCACACATCTCTGATATGCTACCCAAGCAACGATGAATGAAAGACGGGACATATTATGGCCCATTTCTTCTCTACAAAGAGAATCTTC
This sequence comes from Urocolius indicus, assembly GCA_013401255.1. Taxonomy (NCBI): domain Eukaryota; kingdom Metazoa; phylum Chordata; class Aves; order Coliiformes; family Coliidae; genus Urocolius; species Urocolius indicus. The sequence continues at coordinate 344,980 of WBNH01010595.1, forward strand.
CATAGATTGCCACTGTCTCTCTCACCTTGTAGCATGAGAAATCCATGCTGATAATTTTGTATATCTATCATTGCTTTCCTTTAAGTTAGATTTGTTCAAATAATTTGTAAGAGACAAAGTTTTTCATCTGGACCACAAGTAACTATGTATAATTCTGAAATTCTTACTAAAGTCTCACACAATTATACACACTTTCTTTTCCCCTTTTTATTATCATTTATGATACTCAATTTTTCAAACAGAAGTAGTTACAGTACATATTTACAATGTCTGACAGTGATCACGTTACTAGATATATTAACTGAAGAATTATTCATGTGACAGCTTTCCCTGTAGTTTATTGTGGGGGAATCCACGGAGTGAAAATAGTATGAATTAATTTGATCAAGTTTTTCAGGTTCACATTGAAATATCTCCCAAATGTTTGCATGTTGTTGAGTATAAACAATTTATCTCTAAATTCCCAAAAGCAGCTTTTATTCAGAAGTAAATATGCATGCACACATGAACAGGAAGGTGTTCATGTTCCAAAAAATCATTCATTTCTTCACTGCACTGCAGGGAGCATGTCTTCATTAGATGACAGATTGTGTTCAGACAACCTGAGCCCATAAGCTCATGAGCCAGTTGGACTGGATCAAGAAGTCTGCAGAATTGAGAGCTATATGAGGATAATTGCACCTCTTAATTTCTGTTGCAGAAAACATCAAGATGTCATGATTTTTGGCAACTGTAGACTCAGGATTTTCTACAAGTAGCCTAATTAGCTCTTTACAAAGGACACTTTCAGCATATTATGCTAGTGTCTATTTCTGGTCATATTAGCTCTTTTCCAAAGCAAGACCAAGCTAAGAATTTCAAAATCACCAAAACCATGATTTTATTTTTGGCTTATCCAATGCATTAAGGAATCACCCTTCTGTGTAACAACAGCTGTGTAATAAGCTTTGCCTCAAAGTGATCATACCATACGCTTCAATATCAATGAGAGGCAAATTACCAAGTTAGAGATTTCAAAAAAGACTAAACTTCACTTGCTTGCTGAGCCATATAAATGATTCTCTTATGGGCTTGTATAGATGCTTTAGCTATCCTAAAGAAATTCACTTTGTGACATGTCAAACACTAAAGCAACAAAGAGGGTAATACTACAAAGATGCTAAAATATATTTATCTCTGGCTAGTAATTATGCTTACCTTTGGCTAGAAGGATTCCCAAAGGATGCCAACTTGAGTAAATCTTTTCTGATATCAGTAAAATGGAGATACCTGCAAGCCAAATGAGAAAGGTTTGGGTTTTTTTCACTTTTAGGAGAGCATGTCCACTTAAAATACTAAGGCATAAATAAAACAGACTAATCTTAGATGATTGCTTGTCTAAAATGAGAATCAACTAAATTATACATGAGAACAGAATAACAAGAACAAGTCAATGGCTTTAAAATGCAACATAGTGTAACACATACTATATTTATGTGGTGAAACAGAAAAATTAAAGTGGTCATAGGTGTAAGTTTCTGGTAATAACTGGGAAAAAAACCTTTGCTAGGAGAAGATGTTGTGAGCCAGCAGATGTTGAATGATCAGACTGTTTCATTATGGCTCTGCTTCAAAGGTCATGTTAAGGGTTTACAGCTATTTCTACAACTATATTGCTAAAAACAAGTAGCTTAATATTTTCAATTAGAAGTATGAGAAAAAGTTCATAAAGTTCCATAAAATGTTTTGAGGTAAGACAATAGTCAGTTCGTCCAAAAAGTTTAGAAACATTCTATGAAATTCTGTGAGATGATTCACAGTCAATAAAATATCTAACACTACAAATTTGACATTGGACATTTTTACATTTACTTCTGAATGAAGTTATATGTAAAGCAAAAATATTTTAGGTCTCTTTGATCAAAACAGAGCATAAAGCTATCACGTACCAACAAGGTGCCTTGGTTTTTAATTTTATATTTGTGCTAATACAGTTTCAAAGGGAGTTAAATTTAGTGTGACCGCAGTAAAAAAAAAAAAAAATCTATCTTGAAAAAATACAATACTACATTCATATTGAAAGAAAGGAAAAACAACACATAACATCTCTTCCTGCTGTACTTCCCATACTAAGTCATCATGATGGGATAAAAATAATTCTAGTAAGTATTTTACCAAATAGTTCATGCAATAGAAAATAAGACAAAGCCTCAGAATTTAAGTCAACTGCAAATCTAAATATTATATACTCTAGTAACATACAAAACACAAAGTTCATACAGATATAATGCAGGTTAGTTTACTATTATCCTCACTTTAGACCTAGTCCAAACTAGGCTGCCACTTAAGTCTATTTTTATTAGAAAACCCACAGTAGCAAAACCTCCTAGTGTAGTTATAACCTAGAGCTTGAGCAGTCATTTTTGCCAATGCAGCTTTTATGGGAAAGTCAAAACAAAAAACTCAAATATATTGGTAGTTGTGTTGACCAATATCATTAGATTACTAATCTGTTTGCCAACAGAAAGTTAGAGACACCAAGACATTAAAAAGCAAAACCTTATTTCTAAAACTACACCTGAAAGAGACAAAAATCAAACAAACTTCCCTCAAGCCGAAACTAACGTCAAAGACAAGTACTTTTTTATTCATGAATCCTGGAAGAAAGAACATGAGGATACAGTAAGAACATTGAAAGTTCATAAGAAATATGAGTATATAAATTCTAAACAATCCTTGCATATGGTAAAACAAACAGCTGAAGAATGAAAAGAAGTTTCATAGGTTAGATTCTCATTTTGTTGAAAGCAGAAGTATATATCCTTGTACAAATTATACAGTAGCTTATATTTTAGTCTAATCTGACAAACTAGAGACAGCAATTTAAACTGAAGGTTATCACAATTTATAAGTGATACGTAAACCATTATGTCCAAGGTACAAGTTCATACTGTAGTCTGTGTCACTGTTTGACATTTCACAGAATCACACAATGGTGGAAGATGGGAGGGACCTCGTCTAGTCCAATCCCCTGCTATGGCAGGGCTGTGTACACCAGGTTGCACAGGAACGTGTTCAGGTGAGTTTTGAAAACCTCCAGAGAAGCAGATTCTACAACATCTCCAGGCAGACTGTGCCAGTGCTGTCACCTTCACACTAAGTTTTTCCTTAAGTTTAAATGGAATTTTTTGTGTTCCAGCTTCATCCCATTACCCCTAATCCTGTCACTGGAAACAATAGAAAAAAGGTGATGCCCCAACCTCCTGACATCCACCATTTAGATATTTGTAAATGTTAATGATATTCCCTTCCCACCCCCCCTCCCCGCCTCAGTCTCCTATTCTCAACAGCCCCAGGACCCACAGCCTTTCCTCATATGAAAGATGTTCCAGTCCCTTGATCATCTTGGTGGCCCTACACTGGACTCTCTCCANCCCAGCTTGTACTAGTGCATGGGGTTGTTACTCCCCAGGTGCGGGACTCTGCACTTGTCCTTGTTGAACCTCATGAGGTGAATCCATGTTGACTCCCCCTGATAACCATCTTTTACTTCATATTTTTAGTAACAATATTCAAGATGAGCCTTCCAAGGATGGAGGCGAGGCTGACCAGCCTGTAGTTTCCTGGATTGCCCTTCCTGTCCTTTTTGAAAACTGGAGTGACACTGGCCTTTCTCCAGTCCTCTGGCTCCTCGCCTGTCCTCCGTGATTGTTGAAAAATGATGGAGAGCAGCTTAGCAACCACATCAGCCAGCTCCCTCAGTACTCTAGGATGCATTTGTTTCAATGTAAAACTGAAATTGAATCATAAACTAAATCAAGTCAGACAATATTTGGAGAAGAAAAAAAAAATGATAAAATCTGATACAATAAATTTCCATTTCCAAGACTGCTACAGTAAAAGAACTGCAGATAAAACAGATACAGCTAATGACAAGTAATATTGTAAGAATATTTTTCTTTATCCTGCTCAATTTTTATTTGCAAACAAATGTATGTATACATACACTTATATATATTCAATAAAACTCTCCAGAAATATAAGAACTACCGAAATCTGTCCTTTTCTAGAAAAGCCTTTGGATCATCAGCCATTAGTTGGCACAGAGAGAGAACTAGAAAAGCAAACACCTGAGAAGAAAGCAACTACAAAAATGGAAATAACACTGGGTTTAGAATGTGGAATCTGGTCAATTTTCCAAAAGAAAGTGATTTCCATTTCAAGAAGTAGTTTTATGACAATATTATCAATGTTGTCTTTCTAACAAAAATAAAAATGTCTTGATACACTTCAAGTCACTAGAAGAGCAAGCTTCAAAATACCTATCTCAAAGACAATTCCCAGTCTGCCTGTTTATGGGAGTAGATAGCTGAATCAATTGATCCACAGAGTAAAGCATGATTTAGAGTATTACGTAGCTCTTTTGTGAGGCAGTCAAAAAGCTAAAACACTAGGCTTTGTCCTTTTTTATTCCAAAGTTCTTATACAGAACACTGCATCAAAAAAAAGAATAAAAAATAAACAATTCAATATCTTTAAAAATTATTTCACCAGCATTCTAACTGTGTTGTTCACAATGCATTGCTTTCCCTTACATTCAAGAAGATCTACAAATGGAAAAGAGTACTGAAAACAAAGTCATGTCTGTTCCTTTAAATTCAAATAAAGAGACACTTTCTAAGTCAGAAATCAGGAGCAACTATGCCTGTTTTCCTAAATGTACTTTACAACTTATCTGTATTATTAGACATCATAAGGCTCCTATGTTTTTCCTGGATGTCTCATCTTCTGCTATTTCCAGAGGCCCATTAGGGTTTCTTTATTCTCCAGGAATTAATGTATGCATTTTTTTTTGTTGTTAGTTCATTAGTCTTTTCTTTTTTTCGGTTTCCTCTGGAACTGGAAACTAGAGACTTGCTTTTACAGGGAATTGTCACTGAGGAAGCCTACTTACCTAATGACAAGACAGAGAAGAGTTCACCCAAGACAATACCTGAAATGCAGGCAGAAGTAGTTCCTAAGTAGATTAAGAAGGTCAATCCTTATTAGTGCTCCCATTTGGCAGAAGGTCAAATGTTCATAACTGTGGCCACTGCACCTCATTTTCAACTAAGAAATCGTGAATTTTCTGCGTGAACCTTTGGTATTACTTATGTCCTATCTTTTAATATTTTCTATTCCTGTTTTGTTATCATATGAAAAGCAGAGAGAGAGAATGAGTACTAAACATCTGATTTTTTCCATGCACATTTTATTTCTCTACCCAAAAGGTTTTGGCTATGCAGAAAACAAACAAACAAACAAACAACACTTTCCAGAAAGAAAGGTAGACCAGCAGCACCCCAGAGAGGAAAGCCTCGTTCCAATCACACTTTCTAGTGCTCTGAAACAATATACAGATAGCCATTAAAGCTACAAGCTCCACAGCAAGTTTTGTATGTCCAGAACATCAACTCGTCACAGTCAATCTACACTGTTGTACCCTGGACATGCTCAGCTCCTACTATAGGAGCCATATTTCTGCGGGGATATCTGAGTGAAAATAGGAGAACTTTCCTGGGAAGGGAGAAATAGCAGTGAATCTCTGAAAGACAAGCCTAGCAAATCAACTAAGAAAGTTTAATTCAGTCTCCTACATGTACAAAAAGAAGCTGAATTTATCGCACTTCCAAGATGTCCAAGGAACTAATTTCTTACATGTGAAATATAAACCTAATAGTTTCCTAATTAAAGACTAATCAGAAGAAAATAATTACATCTGAGAAACTATTCACTTTGAAAAAATATTATGTTCAAAATTATTCCTAGTCCAGCAAAACAAATTCCACATAGCACCACAAAGACTAGTTAACATCTTCAGCCATTTGGTCTAGATTGATTTGGCATTTCTTTCTTCAAAACTACAAACTTTTAATAAACCTTATGCATTTCTCTATACCTAGACAATGTCACATTCACAATGGCAGTAGCTCTTTTAGTAACACTCTATCTAGAATTAAGAAATCATTTTAAAAATACAGAGAGAAAGCAAACAAGCAGAAAGACACTTCTGGTCTAGAACATAAACCCCCAAATATAGGCAGCAAAAGAATAATTCTATTTCTTCTATAAGGGCAAAGACAGGGCACATGCTCCTTTCACCAAAGGGTGTCAGATGACAGACCACTCTCAGTTGCCATTTACCCACACACATGCACACATTCTACTTTTATTTGCCTTATTAAACTGACTTATTCAGACACTAAGATTCCTGTGTGAGGAACTAAATCTTACAGGAATAAAAAATCAACACATTTCTGTAATAGACAAAGCTGCTGATAAGGTGTTTTGTATTTAACTACCACTTTTGAAAACAAAAATGGAGTTCAGCATCTATTAAGCAAGTAAAATTTTTTATGTTCTTCATTTACATGCTTACAATTACCTTTTCCTGCTATTCAAATCTTAACTACTTTTAATATAGGTAGAAGAAAAAATGACAAAATCTGATACAATAAATTTCCATTTCCAAGTCTGCTACAGTAAAAGAACTGCAGATAAAACAGATACAGCTAATGACAAGTAATATTATAAGTATATTTTTCTTTATCCTGCTCAATTTTTATTTGTGAAGCTATTGTCTCTCCTATCATCTTTTATATATACACCTGAGGTTTCAAGAAAGCTAGATTACTCTTTAATGTTTAAGCAGAATTAAAGTTAAATATCTAATCCACAATTCTTACTGGTGATAAAGAGTCTTGCTGGTGCTACAGAAGATAAAAGAAAAATCAAACAGCTATTCACAGAAGTTAATTTTATAACACAGGAAAGAATAAGATATCTTGATTCATACCAGTATTATAGTAAATATATTTCATAGGTGAAGCAGAACTTTGAAAATATATTCACTCTACACATACATTTGAGAAAATAACCTTCAAGAAAACTTGAATTATGTATGACATTTCTTGAGCAAAGACAACATATTTCCAAGACAGTCAGCTGGAAGACAGATATGTAAAAGTAGCCTGAATCAGTAATTAAGAGTACAAATACCAAAACTGCTTGTTTTTACATAAGAGCCAGGTGTCATAAGCTCTCAATTTTTATTTCAAGTGTAGTCTATATTTGATCAAGTTCTTACAATGATCATAGGTTACACATAGGATGTGTAGTGCTTTGGTTTGGTCTGAAATCCTAACTTCTACTTTGATTTCAGCAGTTAATGGGGGTATCTAGAACTTCTCAGTGTCAAGACTGAAACGATTACATGTGCTTTGCTGTTTATTTCCCCTTTAAACACTAAACTCAGTTTAACTCCATATAACTTCCAATATTCCTAACACAATAGGCTGATCTCTAAAGGCACTTTTCCTTCCTTTCATACAGAAAATATCCTGTAGATAGCCTATTTCCCACTCTGTAAGCGACTCCTTTTGTTTACAGGAAGGAAAGGCAACTGAAAAGTGGCCACAAAACAGTGAGAGCTAAAAAGTTCTGTTTCACTTCCTACTGTGCAGGTGTTTCATACATGAAATCTATTGTAATTCTTCATTTCAGGGAGAAAACATGCTGCTTCTTTTTGAAATACAGACTGAGAAAGAGAAAATAATAACGCTCAGGAAGTAGCAGCATGCTTTACAGTGAAGACACACAATAAAGAAGCCATAAACAAGATCAATGATGTATTTTTTCCCCACTTAGCTCTGTTTAATAAGATACAGAAAAACAACACCGAGATTTAGAAATTCAAATAAAAGCATGGATTCAAGAAAACAATAAATATCCCTGTTAGCCATTCACTTTTTTGTACTGCATTCCAGTTCTCCCCAAACCCTGCCTTCTACCTTCCCTTTTTCAGTATAGTTCCTGCTGTAACACAGTCCAAAGTACTTTTTTCATGGCCCTAAATGTAAGCAATACAAGGCAGTATCTTTGCTTTAAAACTTGTCACATCCAAAGCCAGGGATTATACGATTCTTTTATACTTGTGAACTGGGTTTTAATTCTAAATCTCTATGTTCTTTCTTAGTTTCAAGCTGCCCAGATAAATGCACACAAATGAATGTTCCATCCACCTCTGGCTACAAAAAACAACTTCAAAACCACCCTTATTTGACAAGGTTGGGGGGAGGGGTTGTATGTCAGTCTATTTGAAAGCCCAATTGGAATTCCTCATTTACAGATCTGTCTTGAACTCTGTATTCTGAACTGCTGTACCAAAGCCACAAGCACAACGAAAAATAACTTGTGGTGTTTTAGAATGCCTGGTGCCTCAGTTTGCACTCTTGTTTGTGAGTTTCAAAAATACTAACATTCATCATAGTAAGAATTATGTTCATCTCTCCAAGATCTAGAATTCTCTGCTGCCCAGTGGTCTGTGGAAAATTCATATTCTAAAAGAAGTCAAGCAGATGAGGACACTAATCATGTAGTAGGCTACACATACCACTCAGTTTAAAAGGAAATAGAGAACTTTTATCACTATCACATATCACAGTCTTATTCAACATCTTCATCAATGACCTAGATGAGAAGAAAGAGTATACCCTCAGCAAGTTCACTGATGACACCAAACTGGGAGGACTGGCTGATTCCCCAGAAGGCTGCACTGCCATTCAGCAGGATCTCAACAGGCTTGAGATATAAGCAGAGAGGAACCTCATGAGGTTCAACAAGGACAAGTGCAGAGTCCTGCGTCTGGGGAAGAACAGTTCCATGCACCAGTACAGGCTGGGGGTCAAACTGCTGAAGAGCAGCTCTGCAGAGAAAGACCTGGGAGTCCTAGCTGACAATAAACTAAGCATGAGCCAGCAATGTGTCCTCGTGACCAAGAAGGTCAATGGCATCCTGAGATGCATCAAGAAGAGTGTGGAGAGCAGGTCAAGGGAGGTTCTTCTCCCCCTCTACTCTGTCCTGGTGAGGCCTCATCTGGAGTCCTGTGTCCAATTCTGGGCTCCTTAGCTCAAGAGGGACAGAGAAATTCTGGAGAGAGTCCAGCGCAGGGCCACCAAGATGATCAAGGGACTGGAACATCTTTCATACAAGGAAAAACTGAGGGAACTGGGCTGTTCAGTCTAGATAAGAGGAGACCGAAGAGAGATCTTATTAACACCATCTAAATGGTGGGTGTCAAGAGGTTGGGGCATCACCTTTTTTCTATTGTCTCCAGTGACACGACAAGGGGTTATGGGTTGAAGCTGGAACACAAAAGTTCACCTTAAATATAAGAAAAAACTATTTCACTGTGAGAGTGACAGAGCAGTGGAACAGGCTCCCAGAATGGTTGTGGAGTCTCCGTCCTTGGAAGTCTTCAAGACCCACCTGGACATGTTCCTATGCGACCTGATCTAGGTGAACCTGCTTCTACTGGGGGGTCCCTTCCAACCTTACCATTCTATGATCACATACTGTCACAGCACATCTATTACAAATTGTGTCACAATATGAAATTATATCGAGTATAAAAAGTATCACAAAGTTAAATTTGCCTCTCTGTGGAAGGAATACCTTCTCTGACCCAGGCTGGCCTAAGCTCACCAGCTTAGGTCAGTTTGAAGCTATTTCACCATCACAGTAAACACTGCTCCTAGTTCTACACATCAGTCCCTGTGCATACAGTAAAGGAGAGATGCATTCCAGCAGATTCATTTCCAAACTCTGAGCAGCTAGCCAAGTGTAGCAAAGGGAATGGCATTCAATTACCAGAGAGCACACTGCCCAAACATCCACCTCATATCTTAAAGCAATAGCAAGCCATCTGGGAGGACTGGGTGGGCTTAAGACAATTTGAGGGTCAGCAGAGATATCACTGTTGTTTCAATCAAAACACTTTCAATGAAACGTAATTCCAAATATTTGGAGTTTGTTAAAAGCAGCTTTCCATTCATGAAGCTGAACTATCATCTTATGTGATCAGTAACCTGAGAAAACAAATTACATCACTACAGTCTGAATACTTTAACATAGATTTGCTAATTAGGGGCAATTAATTACACAGTAGTACTAATTTGAACAGCAATATCCATTCAGCTTTTGTCTGTTTAAGTCTCAGATTGACTGCTGAGAAGAATTGTTAATTGAACCTGCTGAGCAACCTGTAACTTTGGATGATTCTTTCTCTGAGATGGGTGATTAAGAGCACTTGCTGAGAAACACAGAAAGTGGACAGTGCAATACACACAACTGGTTCACTATAATAAAAATATCAGTGTAAACAGGTCTGTCCTTAGGCCTTCATACACTCAAGTGTAACTACACATTTATCCTGAATAACAGAAAACATAAGCTAGAGATAGGTCCACCTTTTGAACTTCCTCTTCAATTGGGAGTTTGTGCACTACACCAAAGTGATCTTGTCAGACTACATGTCTTTTTACCTACAATAAATTGGCAATTAATATGAAAGTAACTGTTTTTAACAAAAGGTAATACACATATATAAATCTTTATAGTTTTCAACATGCCACTTCACACACTGCCTTTTATGTATGTAGTGTGAACAACATCTTCAGTCCCACCTGTTTTTATTTTTCTTCTTCGAAACAATGTTCAGCTCCAGGCATTTTTTTTTTCCTGTTGCAACACCTCGTTTTGACCACACAACAAAAGCATGTAATAATCAGGACCAGAAAAGGAGCATGAAACTATCAATTCCAGCACTACAAAATATCACACTTGGACCACAAGTTATAGGAAATACAGTTGATAGAGTAGATAAGTATAGACATGTTCAGATCTCTTTCTTTGCTGTTTCTCTGTTCTCTGGCAAGAATAGCTCAGCATTTAGTCTTCACGCCCATAGTACAAAAGCAAAAGGCAGACTTCATCACAAAAAAAGGAAGAAGGAAGGAGCTGAAATGTGAGTAGCTTGGTATAACCACAGCAGAGCACAACATCCCACAGTGAAAGAGACAGGCGCTCTTCTCTGTATTTTCATGATACAGCTATAAGACATTTGATGTGCTTTTAATAATGCCTAAACACACAAAAAGGAGAGAACCTTGTGAAAGTGTAATTGCTGAAAACGTTAATGAAAAAGATGACTTACCAGCCTGTTACTGAAGTTACTAAACAGAAACCACTGATGGTACCCCACAGAAAAGCAGATAGTAAAAAAATCAGCTAGAGGACAAGATAGTACCTGACAATTTCCAGTTACAGAGGAACGTGGTAACTGACTTAGGACAGCTGCCTAAAAGCAGCAAAGGTACAAAAATATTTACAGATCATAAAACAGGTGAAATAAACTTAACTAAATTACAGTGTTGTGAACACTACTCACAAAAATAATATTTTTGAAAATATATTGTTCCCATAGGTCTGTTTAACATTTTATTTGTCATTAAGTTTTGACTGAGGTGAAAAGATAATTGGTTTTGAGTGAAAAGTGAGATTTTAAGTATAATGCAAAACCCCAAAACATTTCTTTATCAGCTTTGCTCCTTTAAGAATGAAAAGGAGGATGATTTTTAACTGCTATCAGTGGAGGGTTTGTTTGTTTGGTTTTTTATTATTACAATTTTCTCTCAAAAATAAGAGTGTTGTGAATACCATTTGTGAATGCCTTACTGGGTGTAGGACACGCTTCTACTGGGCGTAGGATATGAGTGTTGATTGCTTTTCAAAAAAATGTATGAGCCACAGTCACTTAAATAAAAGAAAGCAGCTAGAGGATGACAAAAAAACCAAACCCAAACTGTTAAGTTTAAGCTTTGGAGTGGCTGAAAGAGACTTCTGGAATTAACGTAGTCCAACCTTCTGCTCAAAGCAGAAGGTCATCAATACTAGAAAAGGTGAGCCATGGCTTTGTCTTGCTAAGTCTTCCAAGACCTCCAAGATGCAAAATTCAGCATCTTCTCCAGGCATCCTGCTCTGTAACTGTATTGAACATACCTTATCACACTTTGTGGCCAGTCTGGTGTCACTGAGAAAAATGTATCTCTATCCAGACCTTGAGATTCTGTGATTTTTGTAACCATCCTTCAAGCAACTATGATATATTCTTAGGTCACCCAATAGCTACTACTTTGTCAGAGTAAGCCAGCTTAGTTCTGTCACCCTTTCATGGCAGATCATTTGCTCTATGCAATGGGCATTCTGCTACCTTACTAGTGCTCACCAATTTCTCCACATCTGTCTTGACCTATGGGGAACAACACTCGATATTTAACTTCATTTAAGACATTTAAGGGACTATTCAGTTCTCCAACTGAAATATGCAGTAAGAAACTAGTTTGCTGTATTTAGGAATTAATTTGATCATTTCTTCATTCAAACACAACTACGAACTCATAGTGCTCTCATACACACTGAACTTACGAATTTGATGGAAAATCCTATTCACAGTCCTGTACAGTGCTCTTTCAAACTTAACTCTGAAACAACACAGAAAAGATTGACAATGCTCAGAATTGCATTTGGATATCTCCCATTTCCTTTGAGTATCAGAGACAAAAATAGCATGATTGGTCATCAAATTCATTCCAAGAATACAAATCTCAATTTACTACCATTGCTTTTTATAGTCAACACTCAATTACATGGCGTAATAGTACAGTGGAATAAGCCAGATTAAACACACACACACAGTGCAAATCAAAGAGGAAGGCATAAGGTAAATACACAATAGAAAAAGAATTAATGGTGAGCTTTTTGAGAAGTACAGACACTTGCCTTATCATCTAAGCCAATAAGTACACGATAACATCTGTAATAAGAACATCATCTGTCTTTCAGGCCCAGAGGGACTAACTTGGAAGTAGCCCAGAGTTTTCAGCATCCCAAATCCATATCCATAGATCAACAGGATTTGGAGATAGATTTTGTGTACATGTTGATTCTAGTTTCACTGAAGACAAGCAAAGTTTTTCACTGACAGATATCACTACTGTTTAACACATTAAGGTAAGTGGGGGAAATAATACCTTTTATGAAGGTTTCAAGATGGATGCTTTAGGATATGTCAGCTGTCTTGTATATTTTAAAAAATTCAGCTAATATAGATTTTATGTAACCATTTTGATTTGAGCAAACATTTTTTAGCAGTCAGAATGATATACTAGCACTTTACATACTTAATCAAATTATAAATGAATTCTTCTTCAATTACTTGGACAACAGAAACATTTGTACTATGTTTTGTATCCTCATTGCAACTAGAGCCCAATATTCATATACTTACACTATAGCCCAGGGTATGTTCAGTTTGCCTGATCAAAAGAAAAAAAGTCAAATTTGCTCACCACTCTTTCATTCATTCAGTGTTTCTGTGAAGTTACTAAATAAGTTATTTATATTACCTATTGGTTGACAGAGGAAGTTGTTGGTTTTGGTTTGAGTGTGTTTTTTGGTTAGTTTTTTGTTCCTCTCCAAACCCTCACCTCCCTGACAACGCTGCAGAGAAAGCTCACTCACAAGCATTTTCAATACAGGGAATAACAACAATTACCACCTCTATTGCTGTCTGCCAGACTTTTGTTCTTTACTGAAGAATAGTCAATAAAGAAATTTAAAACTAAAATTTGTTTTATACTAAGGATTGGCTCATTTGTATTCCTTTTCCACTTGTGCTTGACAGGTTTTTTTTAAAAAAAAAAACAAAACAAAGTTTTGATTGTACAAAATTTCCAGTTTCAAGTCCTAACCCATTATTCTTCCAGATGAAGCTTCAATAACTTACTTCAAACATGACACAGTCTATGTGGTTCTGAATGAAAAACACACAGTCTATATTTCAAACATGCCTAAAAATGACAGCCTGCCAATCAAACCTGAAGCATCCCAAAGGCACTATTGCACAAGAAGAGAGATGAAGAAAGGCTCAGATAGAAATTTTTTGGTTTACAGCAGGCAAGCTACTAAAAACAAGGTTCATCTGCTCTACCAGAAATATGTGAAAGCAGTATTTGTCATGGACTTTTATAGACTTTACCGTCTGGGGAAAGGAAAAAAAAACAACAAAAAACCAAACACAAAAACACACAACATATCTAAATTACTGAATAATTAGCAGGGATAACAGTTTCATTTCACCATGTGCCATATACAGTAATTTTCTCTCCATCTTTAGTAAGACAGTGCCTGAGTTTGTGTATTTAATGAGACCATCTGCTGCTGAACTTACATAAATTTCCTTAACTGTGCAGCAGTTACAGCTATTTAGTATCTGTGAAATAGGAGTAATAGCCACCTATAAGGTGGGGAAGAAAAAAAAAACCCTTAGCCAAGAGTCAAATCCACTCCCAATATTTTTGCACATAGTTTAGAAATCAGCACACATTACAGAAATGAAGATAGTGCCAGAAAAGGCATTTACAATCTCAATTTAAAACTCCAACAGTTAAGATTTAGCAGGCTTCAACATGATTCAGATATGACCTAACTTGCTTCTAAGTAAAACAATAGTAAACAGACAATGAATGTAAATATAAAAATAGGAGACTACACTAAGATAATATAGTTCAATATATTCAGGTTTTCTCTGAAATAAAATGCAAATTACTACCTTGAGAGAAACTGAGAGAAAGAGAAAAACTCATTCTCTCAATGTGGGTTTTCTAAGTCAGGAATGTTCCCCAAACATTACTTGTAATAGCTCTAATTTAAGGTTTATACTCCTAATTTGTGCATAGGATAGAATGCAAATTAAGTAATGAGTGTTGTGTACCTTAAGAGGACTGAAAAGGAGCCCAAGTTTTTTGCCATCTTTTATACCCAAACATTTCATAGATAATCTGGAGAAAGACAGCAAGGCTCTGCACTTTCTTGCATTCTGCTGGCTAGCACAAGTTGAGCAGAGCTCAATAGCTTCTTCATCATGATATGCCACATTTTCTGCCTTAAAAGCAAGTCTCCTCAATTCATTCAGTACCTTGATCCTCACTGTTGTTGTAAACACAGCCTTTTGTTCTTCTTGAAAACATTCAGAAACTAAGAGTAATATAACATGACCTAAAACAAAGTTCTTAAAACGCATCTTTTATCTCAATCATTAAAACAAAACAAAAACAAGAAAAACACTTCTATTCTAAAGCTTTGATGGATGCTAGGAAGAATGCTAGAGTAAAATGCTAACTGATTTACATGGCACTTCAAAACTGAGTGCACCACCATACTATTATATCTCAATAATGCGCTTGTGTAAAAATTTATACCCATTAAGGATGCTACATACAATATATTCCATTCTAAAAACTGCAATAGGATGAAAGAGTAATGAAAATCATCAATCAAGTAGTATACTGTTTCCACCAGGAATGGATACCTAGCAATCTGGAAAAAAAAACCCAAACAAATCATAATCATCACTAGACCAAGGATAAACTCTGTGTTAACTTATAAACTATATATCGCCAAAAGAACAAAAAGAAACCAATGCTCTATTTCAGAATGTTTTGCTCCTTTTGCATGTGTGGAACAGATAATGAAACAGCCACTCACAGCTATGAGTTTTTATTTTTCTACCTTTCAGCTGTGTGCATAGGCATGCACACATACACACCCTACACACTTACCCCTCTCCCATCTGGCAAAGATTTCTTGGCTCCCCAACCCAAGAGCATTACAGCTGTCATATTTCTTTTTAGTAGACGGGCCTACTCAAGAAATTCTTGCCACTTAACTAGAATGTTGAGGCTGGCTTGACAAGAAAACAGCACATCAGGACTCAGCATTACTGAAAAAAATTCCTGAGACAACTGTTCAATTGCAATATACACAGTTTGCAGCTATCACAAATATCCTATATATCAGCCAGTCCTTCTTTCTACCTTCCCATAAAGGGATTGTTATTTCTTGTTTCAGTCAGGATTATCAGTTGTACAATTTTTAAGCTGCTCATACTTTCAAGAACAAAATAAGTACACAGCTGCGTTTTGCTGCAAATGGAAGTTTTTCAATTTAACATACTTTTCAAAAAGAAAATGGAACACAAAAGACCAACTAATGTACTCTGGACTATGAAGATAACAGAATATTAGCACTGACTTTTTTTTTTTTTTTTTTTACTCTCTTAACACAAGAGAAAAATAGAATCTAGTGTTGATTATTGAAACACACATACTTTAGAAACTGACAATGAACTCCCCAAACACAAAAAAAGCCAGGATTCTAGACCTTGGCACTTTGACGAGTCAAATGATCAATAACCTTACAGGCATCAGACTCGGCTTTAGATAAAAATCTAACTAGGAAAGCAGTAGTAAACCCAGGCACAGGCTCAGTCTGTCTTGCATGGAAAGTAACAGCTGAAAAGAGTCCACACCAGCTAAGCAGAGCAGTGACAATCCCATACAAAAAGAGGTTCACTTGGCAAATTTTCCACTTTTCTCATGTATCAACCACAAAAGATAGCATTAAGAGTTTTGGCACATCTTTTTTGTTCTGTTAAGGCCATAAGGTTAGGCCATTTGGACTCGTTACTCACTTGTACACTCCTAAATCGGTAAGGTCATCATTTTGTCCTTACCTGCTCCCAATATAATAATTCTTGATTCTACAGGAAACAAATCTCTTTGACCAGATTATTCAAAATGTTGATGAGATCTAGAATTCAAGAGGCTTTCATCATTGTCAAATTATTTATTTTATTATTTAATCTGTGTGATAAAGGGTGCTTGATCCTATGGGTATCAAACAGAGAAAACAAACAAACAAGATTTGTATCCCTAAAATTGTTTAGAAATTTAAAAATCCATTGAACAAACAAGCAAACAGATCCATCATCTTTGTTAACCATATATAGACTTTCTGATCTTTGGAACCTCTTGAAATGTTTTTATTTCTCATAACTGATGTGACAGTAACACATTTAATATCTAACTAGCTTAAAAGGACTGAATATAGAACCATAGAATGGTCTGGATTTGAAGGGATCTCAAAGATCATCTAGTTCCAAACCCCCTTGCCATAGGCAAAGACACCTTCCACTAGATCAGGTTGCTCAAGGCCCCATCTAACCTGGCCTTGAACACTTCAAAGGATGGAGCATCCACAGCCTCTCTGGGCAACTTATGCCAGTGCTTCACCATCCTCACAGTAAAGAATCTCTATAAATTTGCAAACAGTAGATTATCATCTACTCTTTTATTAAAAGGACTTGCTATCACAAGAAAAATAAGTTAAAAACAAAACAACAATCTACATACTATAGAAGTTCCATAGAACACAAAGCTGGAAAAGAAACTTCACAAATTTGCCAGTGGTCAAGGGTCAACCTGTGCTGTTGGCCTACTCTGGCTCAGAACATATCCTCTTGACAGCACTAAGAAATTTGACAGGCAGGAGGCAGGAAGCAAATCTGAGCATGTCTTTCCCAGATACAAGGTACATATGAGCTGACAGTCAGCAGTCTTTCACCAGGAGGTGTGCACTGTCTCTGGAGAGGCAAACAACACACTATGCCTCTCAGGGCAGAGTAAAATATCCAGGGCTTAAGTGAGTTATGCTGTTGTAC
Organism: Urocolius indicus; assembly: GCA_013401255.1. Lineage (NCBI taxonomy): Eukaryota > Metazoa > Chordata > Aves > Coliiformes > Coliidae > Urocolius > Urocolius indicus. Next base: position 362,396 of record WBNH01010595.1, read on the forward strand.
CACAGGCCTACTCTTTTTAAACAAAGATGAAAAGTGATTTTTTTTTTTTTTTTTTTTGCTCCAGAACTGAGTAATGGCAGAGCACAAGTGAAGGGCATGAAAAGTTTTACTGTAGAATGAAAGACAGTATGTGGGAGGAGGAAAGTATTAGAGTAGAAATTATTAGATTTTAAGAAAAAAAATGCATTCTAAACAGATTTTTTAAAATTTATTGCCAAAAAGGTTGAAGGCCATAAACGTTTTATTAGAAGCTCAGGTTTTAGGTTTCATAACATCTCATAAATGCAAAGTTTTACTGTGGTCAGCTCAACTATGAGAATTTTTTTATTACTGCTATAAATCAACTGGGCTACTGGCAATTAGTTGCAATTTTGTTGAATTGTAGTTTAAATTGAAAAAAAAAAAACAAAATAGTAAAGAGACAGAAAAATACAAAGCAAAAGTAAGAAACTATGTTTATTTTGGAGTATGTAAACCAAAACACTGATGTGTAATCCTATCTGAGAGTCAAACTACTACAGCAAAAGCTATAAAAATGAAACACTGAAAAAAATAACCATTACAAGATACTAGTCTGTGATCGTGCTATTAAGAATTTAAAAGACATACTGCCTTCTTGAGAAAAGGAAGGATAGATTACAGCACAGCCCAAGGGATTCATTGGTTTTTTTCCACCTTAAGTTGAACCTTAAAAAACAAAACCAAAAAAAACAAACTTAAAAAGCAAAATAGGTACTGCTGATACTCCAGTATAACAGTTCTCAATCACACTTCCTTGGTAGTGTGGAGGTTTTTTTGTGAGTTTTACTTGTTTTGTTTAGTTACCCTTACCATTGAGTAACTATATCTCAAGATTATTCAACTAAATTTTAGTGATCTGGCCAAAAGGAAGACACAATATTTTTGAAACATAGAATGGTTTGAGTTGGAAGGGACCTTCATCAAGTTCCTAACCCCACAAATCAAGTTCACTTCCACTACAAGTTCACCTTCCACTAGACCAGGTTGCTCAAGGCCCCATCAAACCTGCCCTCAAACACTTCCAGGGATGGGGCAGTTACAGCCCCTCTGGACAACCTGTGCCAGTGCCTCACCATCCTCACGGGGAAGAACTTCTTCCTAACATCTAATCTAAATCTTTTGGTTTGAAACTGAAATCACTTTCTTTCATCTTGAAGCCATCACACCTTGTCCTATCAGTATATGAACACATATAAAGTCCCTCTCTGGCTTTCTCTTAGCCTCTCCTTTAAGGTTCCTGTAAGGTCTCCCCAGAGCCTTTTCTTCTCCCAGCTGAACAACCCCAACTCTGTCACGCTGTCTTCATCGCAGAAGTGCTCTAGCTCTCTGATCACATTCCTGTGTGCACTACTCTAGGTAGCCCTGCTCTGGCAGAGGGGTTGGACTAGATGATCTTTCGAGGTCCCTTCCAACCCTTAAGATTCTATGATTCTGTGATTCTCTGGACTGACTCCAATGGGTGTAATAATTTCATTCCAGTCATAACAAGTTAGAGAAAAAAATGACCTCCTGAATGCTCAGAAATAAGTGTTTAATCCATAAACTTTGTTCCTTTTCATTAATATGTGAAAAGAAAGCAAGTAATTTTAAATTTTTGTAAAGCGTGTGATACTTTACAACCATGTTGGTTTTAACTGCCAGTTCTTAATTACTTAGTCACACTGTATAATATTCCAAAATTTAAAAAGCAGTTTATGCTAAGGTCAACATTTCATTTGGGTTAGTTTCATTACAAAGGAAAATAATTGACATTCTCTAAAACTACCCCATCATGTAGTTTGGTAACTAGGAAGATCAGGAGATTAATTTAAAAAGCTTAGTCCTGCTCTGAAAATAAAAATGCCAAGGAACAGACTTTTTAAACCCCCTAATGAATGGAAATCATGAGTAACTGGCTCAGGAATTAGAGGCAAAAGACTTAAGAAAAATAAAATCCTTGCTCCCTGTAATACCATTTTCAGCATAATTACAAATGCCTATAGAGTTTTATTGACTTGTTTGGAATTATACAGTTCTGAGGGTTTTATATAGCACATTTACCTAAAAAAAGCGGCAACTGTCTCATTTGTGAATTGGCCAGCTGCAGAATTTGGTTTGACATATATACGTTCCAAGAAGGCCTGCTTTGTCCTGTATATTCCCTTAGCACTTATGCCAGCCTTAATAAAAATCAAAAATTAGTTTGACTTCACAGAAGAACACAATTTACAAGAAAGAAGCTCACATTTCACAGCTATGAAAATTCTAGGCAAGCTGTTCAAAATTTTAGGTGAAACACACTTTTGGGACTGAAACTAGTATCCTGCAAGAATGGGGCAGACTAAGCGGAAACCCACAGTTTACCTCCTGGTGCTCTAGTTTGACAATATCACTTTATATACTTTTCCAAGTACCAGTTACTACGTTCCATATTGCAACGTATATTCACCCTGGGAAAGCAGATCTTCAAAAATTTGAGACGACATACCAGCTGGAGACATACAGTTACTGATTGTGATATCAGCACCTACAATTAGATTCGGCAAAGGTGAAACAAAATTACTAGTTCAAAAGAAATCAAGGTTCAGTACAGCCATTTTCTGAAGGTTCAGTGTCATGATGCAAATTTACTGAGGCTTACACAATTTTGGAAGCTACTTTGCATGAGAAAACCTTGTTCTTGCACTAACCAAGGCTATACATTAAGACACCATTTTGCATTTAAGGTACAATTCCACACAAAAATCATAGGAGTGGGGCATTCATTTGCAACAGATCTATGTACAGGTGAAGGCTGAAGGAATGTTTTAAATAAGTAACTGGACAACCTGAATATTTTCAAAGATAAAACAATTCCACAACAATTCTGGAAGTCTATTTTTCATGTATTGCTTTCTACAACTATTGCTGAGATGACGAAGCCTTACATATTGCTACCACTGAATTTTAAATTACTGTCACTGCTTGATACGTAAGTATATAGAAACTTAGCAAGAGCATCTACTTCAGCTGAGTTCCAACAAGCATCAAAGAGAGGCTGACTAGGGAGCTGCAGCTCTACATAGTAGAAAGGGTCCCTAGATCAGATTATCAGTGGTATAAAGAAAAACAAATCTGGAATTAAGAAAATATCTAGCACAGTACTATATTGAAAATAGAACAAGTAAAGACATAACAGACTCCTCTGTGGGGAAAAAAAAAAAAAAAAAAAAAAAATCAAAAACCCCCAAACCACCTCAAAACTATAAAACACCAAAACCCAAACAATCTAAAGCAGTTCATCAGATGAAACCCAAGGTCAGTGTTGCAATCAGTCTCACCTCATTTTCAATAAAGACTTCAACACAAAGTGGAAGCTACTAATGCAAACTGAATAAAACACAAGGTTGAGTAGCACTGACAGCGCAAAGGAAGTTAAAATATATAACCAAGAAAGAACAAAGTAAGTCTTGTGTAACAATTTCATTCTGCCTTTTTTTTTTTTTGAGTCACTCCCTCAAGAACAACTGGATACAATTTTGATCAGCTTTAACACCAATTGATTTGCCACTGTAAAGATTGTCTAGAACACTGCTTGAATTCTTACTAGCTATAACAAAACCATCCAAACAGAACAAGTGTAGACAAAGAACTTCAGATCCCCAGACACTGTACTGTACAAGAGGAAGCTAAGCGTTTGTCGTGTTTAAAGACTAGCGAAAAGTTTTGTTAGATTAACCTAAGAAAAATGTGGTCTGGCAGAGTAAGTTGTCTATAAGCATCAGGAAGAAGGAAAAAAAAAATTAGGTTAAACAAGGATATTGGTAAAATCAAATATATGGTCTGCAATCTCACCATGTGCTCCACATGGTTAGCAGAAAATCCTAGTCTTTTGCAGTCTTCAAACAGACTTCTGCTGCAAGTATGAGAGAAAACAAAACAAATCCAAAATAACACCAACCCATCAGTAAATCAAAATAGAGTGTGACTGAATCATGGAAGAAATTAATGATGTAATTGTTTTCTATGATGCCTGGATTAGAAAATAAACAAATAGTTCCATTCAAGGCAAAGGAGGTTTCAGACGGGGGTTGTTGATCTGTACCTGTCATCAGTCTTAATTCAACAATTCTAGAGATCCATTGGTTTCAAAAAATACATGGTTTAACTCCTTTTTGTGGAAATATGACTCAAAAGGACATCAGATTGAGCTTCTTCGTGTCTTCTCACTTTCAGAAAAAGTCTTCAGAATGCAAGTTATAACCTCCACCGAAACACAAGCGCTATCTATCAGGGTTATTTAAACTTTAAGGCATTTTACCCTAAAGGAAATTCTTTCCATTCCCTTTCCTGTTTGCTATGCTTAAGTCAGCATGCATTTACAATGTTCTTTCATATTGATGCTGAATGATATACAAACCCCTGAATTTTTAAACACTTAATAAAATGGATTATAGAAACCTAAACAGAGCTTTGAAGGTCTGGTTCATGCTTTTGTAAACATAGAAATACTTAAAAGTATAATTACTGTGAAGTTGGATGGGCAAGAATGGAAATCATCTAAAACTTCTGAGGTTTTTCTGGGTCTTGTTTATAATTAATGAAGCTAAGAGGTTAAGACTGAACACAAAAGGTGCAAATAGCAGCTCTTTTCAAAACTGAAGCACTTTAATTTGTATTTTTAAGATCATTTGACAAATCACAACTTTTTTTTTCCCCAGCCATGTGGATAACTCTAGTGTAGATTATCAAAACTTTCACAGTACTAAAATTAGGTTCTGCTGGCTGAGAGCCAACTTGAAACTCACATGTCCTGCTCTTTAACAGTAAAAAGATCTTTTGGAAGAGATCCAAAGGCATCGCTCAATAGAAGTTCACACATTCAAATTCTGGTATTGTTAATCACGTTTTAGAATTCAGTGGCATGGTGAGCAAAGTGTATCTGAAGGCAAACCTGAAAGGATGTTTTTTTGTCTTTAAGTGTGTAATCTTTTGTTAAATACTACAATTATAAAATACGTAACTGCCAATAATTTATTTGGGAATTCTAGTCAAATGGTTTAAACTAAGAATAATATGAGTACATAATACTCTATTTTAGTCTTCTAAAAAAATCTTTGCAACATCATATTAGAGAAATAATCTGCACAAGCATTCTATGCTATAATGAAGTGGAAACAAAGTACATTGGAATATCAAAGAAAATTCTCAATTATCAGACCAACTATCACAAAAAGTTAAGATAATTCATATCATAATTCACATTGGAAGGCACCACTGAATATGATCTAACCCAGCCTCTTGCTCAAAGCATTGAATTCAGACCAAGCTGCTTAGGGCTTTGGCCAGTCTGGTCTTAAAAAGTGGAAAGGGTGTAGATTTCACAACCTACCTGCAGTACTTGCTCCAGTTCCTCAGCATGATTTTTGCTTCCTAGTGCCAAATCAGAACTTCATCTATTTTATATCATGACCACTGTCTTACTGCCATCATGTATCTCTGTAAAGGACCTGGCTCTTCCTTCTTAATAATCTCTTAGGTGTCACCTTATGAGGCATTTATTTAGTATCCCTCAAGCTTCATGTTGTCCAGGCTATGCAAGTCAGTTCTCCCTTGCCTTATGTTCTCCAGACCCTTTATTTTGCTGGCTCTTCGCTGGACTAGATTCAGTTCACTCAGTGTTTCTCATGTATTTAGGGAACCCAATTGGATGGGAGTATGTCCAACATAGTTGCCTAAGGAATGTTGAATACTAGCAATCCACTGGCTATGCTCCTGTTCATAAAGCCTAGTATGCTGCTAGCACTTTTCACTGTCAGAGTGAACGTTGACATGCTGACTCATGTCTGTCAGAATGTGCAGGTCATTTTCAGCACAGTTGCTTCCCAGTCCCCGCCCTGTACTGTTGCAAAGCGTAAGAACGTGCATTTATCCTTGTTGAATGTCACAAGGTTCTCTACAATCCATTCCACCAGCCTCTGTCAACTGCAGAGAACTGTCTTCAAACATGTCAACTAGTTCCACAATGTGATGTCACGTGCAAAATTGATGAGTATACACTTTGTGTCCTCTTCCAGGTTATTGATCACAGTATTAACAAGGTAAGGTGCAGTATAGTACTCTTTTAACTGGTCTCCAGATGGAATATGAAACAATACGTTTTAAGCCTGACAATCCAACCAGGCTTCCCATCCAAACATCAATATTGCAACCTGGTTATACAGATGCTGTGAAAGTCATGCTTAAAGTCTGGATAAACTCATTATAGGCAAGCTGCCATAAACAATATTATATCTAATCTGATGGCATTTAGAGTTTCAGCAGTATACAGAGAAGTCTCAGGTCCATTGATAAGCATATAAAAGGGACTCAGGCACTTCACACAAAGGCATTTTGATTACTGCTCAGGGAAAAAAAAAAATCCAAAGCAAGAGTTGCACTAGATTTTTTGCTATTACGGTAGAAAACATAGGACTGAAGAAAACTATATTCCTGCAGAAAACAAAACTTTTAAGTTTCAGAATCCATAAATATAGTCCATGAAAATAAAAACTAACTTCATCACCCAAATGAGGAAACACAATATCATTATTCCCTTTATATGTGCTTGATGAAATGGGAAAGACATCACACTATAAAAAAGTAATACAAAGAATTACTTAAATGAAAGCTAAACTTATTTGTCAGTTGAATTGATTTGTAATTCATATACAGCTGTAACAAATATGTTGACCTTTACTTGGAGGATTTCTAGTTGAAAAAATTTTCACACAGTGACCCATAGGTAAACCTAAGAGTCTGGATAGCACTTGCTGAGAGTCCATGAAGAACAGCTTGCCTGGTGAAGTCGTTTTTTCAACCTTATGACCTGTTATTAAGTCACAGAGGGGACATTTTAGACGTCTCTTGTTAATACTTTTTCCCCACAGTGATTCCTGCAGCTGCTACAAAGAATTCATACAATTGTACTGAGAGATGTAGTTGAGCAGCTAGTACAGAAGAAAAGTGGCTCATGAGAATTCCTAACTTGCAACTTTAAACATCTCTCATCTTTAGGCATACTGAATGTTGTAAAATGAGTGAACAGGAACATTGACACTGTTGGGTACAATCTATATAAGAAAGAGGAAAACCATTACCACTAAGCATCTATTTTCCCCAGGATAAATGTTATGTTTTATTTCTATTTTCTATTTTAAGAGACTCAACCACAATATTTTCAAGATATTTCAAGGCATATATTTAATTAACTATCTGTGAATACAAAAAACACAGTTTGTATGTCCATTACCAGGCACAAAGATCCACTCTCTGCATTCACTGTAGTGATACAATCAGATATTTAACAACCAAAATTGTTAAAATTCAAAGTAGAAACAAAATACTTCACAAAATGTTGTATCCAGTATGATGGAAAGAATGGTAAACTATTTTTTAAGAGTTATTTTTTAAGGAAACAAGACTTATGCAATCACACAGTGTAACATCTCCTTCCACTTCAAGACTTTTAAGCCTTTTGTTTAACTAAATTTGATAGGAAAAAAAAGTTTCAAGGGTAATTATGCTCTTAGAAACTTTATTCTAAAAGTTGCAGAACAGCAGAGAAATCACACACAGTATCCCAGTGTGAAAGAAACGCTGATATTAGCAAAGTTATCAAATCCGAAAATCTCATGGAGTGCTTGCATCTCACTCAAAAATCTCCACCAAAAATAATGTTTCCCTGTGATCCAGCGTAAGAGGCCAATAAAGCCTCAGAATCCGAGAAAACCCCTCTGCTCTAACACTTCAAGTTTCATCTTGTATAGCAAACATGGTTGGGTCTCAACTTATATTTCATAGCCTGGGGTTCTTTAGTGTAGTGCTTTGAGCAACCATCTGTCCGTCTCTTGACCAATTCAGGTAATCACATCTATCCTGATTCCTTCTTGAAATGAATGAATCAATTTCTACACTTGAAGAGAAGTGAAAATGAGCAAATCTGTTCTCGCATTGTTACAGATTACACTGATCACTATATTTACCCTACCTTGTCTCACCACCTTTAAAAAGGATCATCTGAAATGCAAACAAGGCTCTGTGATTCAACCAGATGTACAAATATAAAGTTGCTGGTGGCGGGGACAGCAAGTTGCAGAGAAAACTGAGAGGGGGAAGACTCCCACCTCTGGAATACATGCCTGATCTAAAAAAATGACAGACATATAAAGGAAAATGTATTTTGAGCATTGATAGGTTTATCCCAATAGCTTTTAATTGGAATGCACACATCTGTGTACCTCTGCCAAATTACTCTGTGAATGGACTGTTGTTTCAGTTATCTGAAAAGGGAATTTGAAATAGAAAATTGCTGTCTTGGTAAAGGATTTTAACTACCTATACATCACTCAATTGACTCCTACAGCTCAACTAAGATCAAAGAATTTGAAGATCAAACTAAGTGATATCTTTATCTCAACAATAGGAAGGAAGCTATGGAAATGCCAAAATTAGTCCCATGTCTTAGCATATGTTATGAAATTAAAGAAAAAGAAATCTCAAAGCTTCCTTCATATAATTCTCCCTGATGAATATCCCAACAAGTTCCCATGCCTGAACATGTCAGCAATCTAAGAGCTATTTCAGTTGAAATTATTGTACCTCTTGGATATATGACCACTGTGATATATAGCACTGGAACAGGCTGCCCAGATGGGTTGTTGAGTTTCCTTCTCTGGGGACATTCAAAACCCACCTGGATGAATTCCTGTGTGACCTACTCTAGGTGGTCCTGCTCTGGCAGGGGAGTTGGGTTAGATGATCTTTTGAGGTCCTTTCCAGCCCTTAAGATTCTGTGATTCTGTGACCAAACACAGAGAAGCAACTTTGTAGTCATTTGGCTTACTATATGTAACAAAAGGAATACTTTTTCTCATTTACCATGTAACAAGAACAGCAGTTCTTCAATATGACGAGACTAAAACGAGTATTGTACAGCTTACCATTGAACACCAATTTCACATGGTAGTTTTACTGAAGACACAACAAACTAATTTCACCTGTTAGCTCCAGTGTCAGACTGCTGTACACTTGCATAAGAGACTTAAACTAACTCCTACCTTGTTTCAGCTCGTATCAAAGGTTCCATACTGTGAAACACAAAACATTTTTCTCTGAGCCTCATATAGAAGAGAACAGAAAAGTAATGACAACACTGCTGAGAAAATAGGCCATGGGTTTGTAAATACAATGTGTTGTTTTGCATTAGTCCAATGAACAAAATTATTCTCACACTGGGTTTGCATTCATCATCAATTACAATTTTTACATGACAAATCTGGAGCATCCTGCTGGACTCAAATCACAGCTGGCAATCCTGCAGCCCAATGTGGCAAGGCAGCCACTCTCTGAAACAGCCCCCTACATTGTTATAGAAAAAAAACCACTAGGACCAATAATAAAAAGCTGTTGTCCTGACAACCTTACTTTACTACAGCAAAACAGTAAGGATAACCTGATCACCATAAACTGCTCCAAAATCTTCAAGAACAGCTGGCCACTGCAATAAGCAAGACCAACATAGCAAAACACATATGTTTGCTTACACACTATAGATGATACGCATATCCTGAATGAAAATGTATGTATATACAGACACATTTCCCCCCTCCCCTTTTTTCTTTTCTGCAATGAGATTTCATGCTAAAACAGGTAAAATATTAATTTTCCAGTGCTGAAAGGCTAGAAAAAAAACCCACTCTTTTCCTTGAATATACTTTAGGTAATTAAAAGTAGCAAATAATTACTTTTGAACAGAAAGAGACAAATGAAAACAACCAGAGAAGAGTGTGATTAAAGAACTTGTAACTCTCAAGTGAAAGAGAAAAAACACAAATATAAACAAATTTCCCTAAGCAAATGGGGGGGGGAGGGAGGAAGGAATAAAAAACAAACTAGAAAATTCAAACCCACAACAAAAGACAGCTAAACATGGTCTGAAATTTCAAATCCTTCAGAAATGCTTTCTCCATAAAATATAGGAGACAGAACTGAGACAGTTTTGCTAACTGTGCATTAATTGCAGGATTCCTTTTTACTCCCCCACGTGAAAGGAGAAAATAGCAGCAAAAGTGTTTTAACAGTATGTGCGCTTAACACCTATAGAAAGCTTTATTCTGTCCTTACTCACCATGATTGCCATTTCATTCTCGCAGCTTTTCACAATTTCTCCAGTTTCACTGAACTGAATGTGAAAAATCCAACAGAAAATGCAAGGTAGTCCACAATCTCCTTTCCCTCTCACATACATGGAGCAAATGTGCCCCAGAAGAAATTCCACCCCCACAAAAAAAAAAAAACACAACAGAAAAAAAAAGCAGGATGAAGGTGTTTAAGAGTATATATTTGGAGTTAAAAAAAAAAAAACAAAACAAAACACGTTATTCCATTTGAATTAACCTGCCACAGAACCCCTGGTTTTTTTTCAGAGTATCTTTCCTTATAAATGCATTTTATTAATTACTGTAATCTATTTTTTAACATAATTTGTGAAAGTTCTATAATTTCATCATGGATTGTATCAAGTTTAAAATTAAGGCTGGTGACCCAGAAGGGAAATGGAAGGGCAAATTGTCGAGTTGTATGAGAGCTTTGTATCTCCATTATGTGTCCCTGAACATAAATCACAAAATAATTTTAATATAACTTAAGTCTGAAAAGTCATATTGTGAAATATCTACAGTTCAAAAGCCTACCTAAAAGCTGAGGTAGCAGGCAGACTTTATCACAATCTACTGCCACTGTGCCAGTATCTCCAGGAAGGAATAGCAAATAATATAGCAGTATTATACAAATGTCTGCCGAGTTGGATATGTCACTTTGCAGGATACAGGACAACAAATGAAGACATTATATAAGAAAAGATTCAAAGCCAATGGCAAAATTCCAAGTCTTGTGTTCAGATTTTCATTTGAACTGCTGAGGGGGAGGGGATGTCAAGACAACTTCAGCTGCTGCCATCTTCCAGCCTCCTAGCTACCACAGGACAATTTACTACCTTCCCTTCTGCCTCTTTTGAGATTCCCTTGCTTCTAAAATAGCTCTGGTATCTTTCCACACTACATCTCTTAGCTTTTTTTTTTTAAAAAGTGAGTATTGGTTGTTTTCCTACAGAACACAGAAACCTCAGTTAACAGTAACTAAAACAAATGCCTACTTCATTTCAAACATCTACTATTCTTAAAGCATCAGATCCAATACAGCTGTTTGCTTGCAGATCCAAAAAGGATGGGACAGCAGCTGCTTACATTTATTATGTGTTCAAAAGATTATCTCCATAAGGATTCAAGACATTTTTTGAAATAAAACCTTTAATTATGTGTGAATTGATCACTATTTAAGAAACTCTAGAAAATCAGAAACATCCACTTATAAATCATGAGTAGATAACTGCTGATGTAATTACATTTTCGTGATCCAAACATGAGTCTACATATCTTCTAGTACAAACTACAGTGCAAAATAATCACAGTGACAGTTCTGCCTACTGCTGTCCTGTCTTTAGCTAAAAACTAGAAGAGTGTCAACAGTTATAATAACCCTTCTCAGTCCTTAGTTCATTTAACTATGCCTGAAAATAGCTTTCAGTCTGGGGTCAGTGCCTTACTACAAAGGAAGGCAAGGTCTCTCTCATTTACTTCTGTCAGGATAAATCAGATGTTTAACGTTTAAGTTTGCTCTTTCACAACAAACAAACTAAAAGACAGCAATTCATGAGAAGTCCTAACAATTCTTCAAAACCCAGTCATATGGTTTCATCACTGAATGTCATGAGAAATTCATGTTATTTTTAATGCAATCCATGTGACAATCTAGTGTTTTTAAAATTAAAAGGAAAATGTGAAGCATAGTTTTCAATCTAATAAATACAAATTCTATCATCAGAGCTACACATCACAATAATCCTCATGAATTTTTATTGGATTCGGTAGCCAGTCCTCGTGGTATTTCCTCAAAATAATCCAGGTAGAAAAAACAAGGTAGAAAAAGACTTGAGAGGTGCGCCCTTACCCTAAACTTCCTGAACTGTTTAGATTTATAAGAGGATAAAAGCTCCTACAAAAATGTAAGAGATAAACTGAAGTGTGCCTTAACTTTGCAAGAGGTAATGATTTTTTTTTAAAATCAAATACAAATTACGCTGCCGAACATGGCCAAAATTCTAATATCTGTACAATATGGCAATACATAAACAGCCATCTCCACTAATTCACAGCCCAAACATTTTAAAGCTTTTTCAATTACAAAGACAAAACTACATGGAACGAGAAAAGCATTTGTCAAACCGTGATTTCATTTCATTCTGTCAATACAACTATTGGTTGTAATGTTGGATGACTCACGTGAGAAACTAGATAACCCAGCGCCCCACCCTCTTTCCACAATCTCTAACTTACATTTTCATAATAACATAGCATTTCTCACTCATTATTACCAAACCAGATCACTCATCAGCAAAAGGTATGAGCCTACTGAAAATATTTTAACATCTAGCCATCTAAATATAATCTTAATTCCAAACAAGGCAATGAGAAAATATTCACTTTCTCCTGCAGTTTGAGCTGCTGATCTACACATAAAAAGCTCAGGTGCAACTCCTAACCACTATGTCCAACATGAAGATGAAAGTGAAAAAAAATTAACTGCCTCAGTTCACTTTGTAAAGGTCAAACAGCAAAGAAAGGGATGGTTTTGTCTATTTGGCCACTGCTTTGCTTAGTTCCTCATTTGACTCTTCATCTGCATGACTATTTCACAATGCACTTCACTAATGGCATGTCAGTAAATGCCTGTAGAAAAAAAAGAAACAACAACATATTATCTTTCTTTAAGGAAAAATAGAGCATGAGCCTTTAAAAATATTCGGATTTGCACAGTAAGCAAATTTCAGCTACAAAGAGTTGAGGTTTTGTTTAGTTCTAGGCTTCACATTATATTCTTAGTATAAATGAAGGACACAATCTTTAATTGATCCAATACAACTACTGATACAGTGTGGCACCCTTACAAGCAACTATTCCTCCTTGTTATGTTCGAGTGCTGCTGACCATACCCATAGGGCATGCAAAACCAAGACAATACATTCAGAGATCTCTCTGAAATCTAGCTTTATATGAATGCTACATAAACCATAAATCAACTGTTGTGCAGCCTAAGTGATGTTTTAAGTATCCATAATGCATTAGAGCTCTTGATGATTTAAACAAGTTTGCATCCATAATAAAAGATATTTCAAAGATCAAATTTAAGATTGAAGCATTTCAGAGTTACCACCAAAGAAGCAGAGAACAAATAACACATTCCATTGACAACAGGCACCGTTTTGGAAAAACACCAAAAGAAATAGATTAATAAGGCACCAGGCCTAGGCACTCCTGTACCCAGCAGGCTGTGATGCACTATGTTTCTGAATTCAACTCAAAATGCTTCAGTCTAAGAGAGCAATGTAGGGAATCTGGGTTAAAAATAGCTGAAGAAAAAGTACTAATGCACTATGGTCCTTAGTGGAAAAATCATTCAGTCTCCGTTAGTTTGATGAGCATTTTCTTTTAAAACATTCTCAAACATTCCCCTCCCCCCCCCCCCCCCATCCAGCTGCTTTCCTTTAAAGCAACCTAATTATTTTGCAGAGCTACCTTCCAAATGAACAAACTTCCTTTGGATATTGGTAGTACATATATCAAATAATATCTACAAGCAGCAAAGTGAACTGACCAAAACAATGACTTATGCCAAGTAGTAAACCAATTTCCAATTCTGCTCTGCTCTGGACAGTGCAGAACTGATCAAGAAGGTAGTTTACCATTCACGCAGAGGAAAAAAAAAAAAATGTAGACAAATACAGAAATAGTAGGCTGCAGGGACACATTACACGCTTTCCTTCTCTGTTGGGGATATCTGATATAAGAAAGCCATCTAGTGTTAACTTGTAGAAGTGAAAATTGCGCACAAAAGAGCTCAGGAGAATTTAGATAGGCAATCCTCCTTAACTTCGCATGTCTTTTGCATCACAAGAAATAAAACTCGTTTCCTCTGGTAAAGCCAGGCTGAAAGCAAATATTGAAACTCCTAATGTGTTAAAACAATCCATCATCAAGTACTAAGCTAGTTTACTGACTTCGTTCGCGGACGTTAATAGCCGTATCTGAAATTTGTCAACTTCAGAGTTGCCTTTGTCAAGGCTGCGTAATGCTACTTCCCCATTCACACGGCCATACGCACACCGCACGCACATACACCGCCTCGGCTAAACGCTGCGGTGAGCTACGCAGCCAGGAAAGCAAAACCTAGAGCTAAACCGATCTCAACGGACTATCACGTAACGAATTAAAGACCAAGTTAGGAGAAGGGACCGCTGAACACGTCTTCAGAGTATTACAAGGTAACAAAGAGTGGAAAAGGATACAGGTTGAGCCTGGTATACAATAATTAAGTAAACAGCATTAAAATCCCTTCGGGAAACGTCAGGGGCTAAAAGATCTTTCCCTCTGCAAACCCCAAAGTGGCAGTCCCCATTGCACCCTCCCCGCTCTGAGAAACAGCTATACCCCAGAGACGTCCCATCCAGGCAAACTCACTCCCTAATGGCCATTATTCTTGAAGTGTGCTTCAGAGACGGAGGCGACGTGAGCGGGCGCCGGGCTGGAAGAGCCGGGGGCGGCCCGGCCCCGCAGGTGCCTGCCGACCCGACAGACAGCCCTGCCGTCCCCACGGCCACAGAGCGGGTTAGTTATGGGGCAGATCGCAATGTTGTTTATACAGGCGACCTGCGGGAGCGAGCGGCCGCGGCGGCGGGGACGGTATCGCGGCTGGGACGAGGATGGGCTGCTGGTCGGGAAGGGGGGCCCGAGGCTTATGGCAGCCCCTCGCCTCTCACAGCCCTCTGTCCTCCCGCTGAACCCACAGAAGCCGAATCTCCCTCCCAATGACACCTGAGGGGTGAGGAGATGGGACGCTTCTCCGTCTCCAAACTGCTTCCGAGACCTTCCCAGGAGGGAAAGGACTCGTATGCCTGCGCTCTCCCGGGCACCCCGCCCGCCGTGTCCGCCGTGTGTCCCTCCCCGTCCCCCCACCGCAGCGGGGCACGGACGCGATGGCAGCCGCCGTTCCTCACCTGATGCTGCCACTGCTGCTGCCTGCGCTCCGGCTGCTCGCGCCGTGGGTCCCCCATGCCCCCCACTGCTGCCCTTCTGCCGTGCACACGGGCTCCGCTCCGCTCCGCTCCCCGCCGGCGGCGCGCGCTCCTCCCCCCTCCGGCGGGACGCGCCGCCCGCGGGGCGCCGCAGCCACTAACGGAGCCGGGGCGGAGGGGAGGGGGGTCGCAGGAGGAAGAGGGGAAAGAAGCGTCGTCCACCGGGATCCCGCGGGCTCGCCCGCTGCCTCGCGCTCTGCCCGGCGCCGGGTCCCGAGTGCGCCTCAGCCGCCGGACGGGGAGGAGCGGCGGCGGCACCGACACACACGCGCTCCCGCCCGCCCTCGCACGCCCGCAGGCCCCGCCCCTCCGCCCGGCCCCGCCTCCCATTGGCTTCGCCGGCCCGGCCTCGGGGGAACGCCAACTCCCCATTGGTCACTCGCGCTGTCGCGCAGCCAAAACGCCAGGCCCCGCCCCGCGGCACGCCCGCTGCCGCCCTCCCCGCTTCCCTCTCCTTCGCCCGCCCCGGCGGGGTCGCGGGAGGGGAGCCCCGGGGCCAGGCTGCGAGGCGGGGAAAGGAAGCGAGCAACAGGTGGGGCGGAGGGACGGAGGGAGGGAGGGAAGAACCGTCCCCGGCAACGTGCCGGTGAGCGCGGACTGCCGGCCCGGTCCTTCAGCCGGATCGGGCCCGCAGCCGCTGCCGTGCCCAGCCGAGCCCCAGCGGAGCGCCGCGGAGGAGAGGTGCGGGTGCGGCGCGGGGTCACGGGCTCGGCCCCGCACGGGCCCTCGTCTTCCATTTCAAGACCTTGGACAACGCCGCCCGGCCCGGCCTCTCCGCCCCGGCGCCGCCGCACCCGCCCCGGTGGCGTTCCTGCAGCCCGTCCGCTCTCGGACTCCTGCACCCCCCCACTCCTTCCACCGGCAGTCCTGGGGGTGGCGAGCAGCGCAGTGGCCGGGCTTCTGTGCCGTTCCACGGGGATGGATTGCCTCAGCGAAAACCCGGCTGACACCCTCTTGGAACGCGAAATGCGAACTAAAGCCATTTGAGACTCCGTTCTCAGTTCGCGTTCCGACCTAGAGCCTTAAACCGAACATACCTATAGCGAAGAAACAGGCGCCCGCGGAGTCCTCGGAATCGCCCTGTGAGCTCCGCCTCCTGTATACCTCTCCTAAATTGCACAAGGAGCGGCGGTGCTTTGGCTCTGTGTTGTACGGCTCTGAACGTGTTTAGTTTGCCTGCCAAATAAGCCATGGCTAGGGTATCCTCATTTCCTCCAGCCTCCTCCATGCATTCTGGTAAACAAACCAAAGTCTGCTTATTGCATTTGAATTTCCCCGTTTCTGTTCTGCAGGCCAGTTCTGCAAGGGGCTATATCTGCAATCATAGGGCCCACTTCCACACAGAGGTTGCAAAATAGAAGATGTTATCAGGACTGATGTGGCTGCATCTGCTACCCTAAATTACGGGGCCTGCAATGTCATTGGAATAAAGTCTACTCCTACAGAACCCTACCAAAACAACCCAGGATTCTTTAATGTTTTTCCAGCCCTCTCTCTCTTGCTTTCCCCTCTGCCCGCGCCCACCTCTCATGCGTATGTAACTTTCTGGTTGTACCAGTTTGCTCAGCTCTGGCAAGCAGGCTGCAAGTTAACAAGTACTCCACTAACTTCTCCTCACTGCCTGCCCCTTTCTGGAAACTGCGCAGAGGGCTTTAGTGGAAAGGAACTGCCAGATGTATGCCAAAGATCCAAAACACTCAGGGCAGGCTAGATTTTAGGTTATTGTGCTTAACTGTTCCTTTAATGTGCTTTTGTAGTCAAAGAACAGAGTCCACTATCATAAATTTAAGCATAGGCTTTTTAGAACAATTTTGAAAGTGTCAACATTTACTCTAAAGGCACTGGCAAACATTCATTAGTGTTTGAATGCCTTCTTAAGTGATATTGTTTTGGCTAAAATGGTATTTTTTAACGTTATCATTTCTAGCCCTCAGAAAAAAAGAAAAATAATTAAAAACAAAAACAAACCCCCAAAATACTGCAAGTGAAAGGAACAGCATTTCTCTTTTTTTTTTTTTTTTCACTTTAATCATGCTATATGGACAATGTCCTTCCTGGAAGGTTCATTCCTTTAAAAGCTAGCCCAGAAAATGTCAATGGAAAGACAGGGGATCAGGAGAGGTTTCAGCGTGCACAGTGTGGTAGGGCAGGACTTGTCTCTGATGTTTGTGCTGGCCAAGTTCTCATTACTTGGAGTGCTCTGGCTGCTTATTCCAAGGAGCCCCTTTTGCTCCGAGGACAAGCTGCCTTTCTGGAGTTCAGACTCTTTGCAGCAATTGCTGAATTTTCTTTCCTTGCTGTCATTCAAGTTGCACACCGCATCTGTCTCTCTGGAGGAAAAAAAACGGATGTCCAGAACAGTTGTTCTCCAGTCTCTCTTAGGATCTTCTTTAGCAAAGGTCCTTCCCCATTTCTCTTCACCTTTTGGGTCTTCTCAGCTAAAATACACACACACTCCCACACCACGCTAGCTATTAGAGTCCTTCTGAGCGAGCAACTCCTCACACAGTCGTTAGCATCCCTCACTCGACAAGAACGCCTTAATACCGAGCTACTCGGAACGCTCTCCAGCTAAAGGCTGCTCTCGGCAGCGTCGGTCCCAGGCCGGCCGCCCGAGCAAGACTCTCAGCAAGACAGCCCTCTGTTCGCTGCCAAGCCCTGACAGAGCTCACAGCTGAGCTCTCCCCGGGGCAGGGCGGCACGGCATGGCAGGGCACGGTACCGCGCGGCACGCCATGGTACCGCACGGCAGCCCTGTGTCCGAACGAGGACGGTCCGTAGGCGCGGCGGTACGAGCCCCGCTGCCGCCGCGGGCCACCTTCGGCCGCTAGGTGTCCCCTGCCGCCGCCGCTGCTGCCGCCGCCGCTGCCTGTACCGGTGCCGGTGCCGGTGCCGAGCGGGGGCTGCGCTCTCGCCCTGCTCCCTTTGCCCCTGCCACGGCTAACCCAGCTCTGCTGGGACTGGTTCTCGGCTGCCTGGTTCTCGCCGGTGACGCTAAATCGTTGTGGTTTAAGTTTGGCTACGTTTCAGGTGCCAGCTTAGGAAGCTGGTAGCTCACGGTACTCATAGGTAACAGCGCTGGAATGTTTTGAGCGCCAAGGACAGTACTTCCGTTCACTCGCTGGGTTTTCTTTCAAAGGCTCGTTTTATAAAGCACTGTGAATGCAAATCAGCTTTCTCCAAGGATATTTGGATGTTTCACCTACTGTGCCAAAGAACACTATGCTTAAAAAAAAAAAAAAAACAAACAAGCAAACCTGCCTGAAGTTATCTGCAAGTCATGGCATTTCCTTATCCTCTGAATAATAAAAAAATTAAATGCCAGTCAATCCCCACCAGACTGCAGTGGAGAGATTAACACCTTGCTGCACACAGGGTGAACTCACCCCTCTGCATGCTCTCCCCACAGCCTGTGTAAGAGGGCTTAACTTGGCCACAAGAAATGCTGGAGCATCCTGCTGCGTGGTGCCTCTGAGGCTGATGTCCACCATTAAAGAGCAGACTAACTATGCTGCTGCTTGTGAATAAAACTGTATTTCTCAGCTGACAGAATGTATTTCATGATGGATCTGTGACACCTTCACAGCTCCCAACATTCACAGCCAACAGGCTAAATGTTGTTTAAGTTGCATTCCCAAAATGATACACTACCTGCATCTTGACAAGATCCAGCACACTGATACATATTAGGGTTTTGCTGTTAGGAGAGTCTGGAGGCTTGCTGAGATCACTGCACTTCTTTTTTTTCTTTCTTTCTTACTTTTTTTTCCCCTCTCTCACTCATCCAGTATCATTCCTTTCTACCATCTGTGTACCCTCAGGGAGTCAATATGAGAAGAACAGGGGCCAGAAACCAGAACACAGGTGAAAAGAGGTAAACAGGAGCTTCTTGAAACAATAAAGGACTGTTCAAGCCTCAAGAATGCAAGAGCAAATGGGGTAATAGGAATCCCCTGCCTAAACTAAGAACTGACAAACATGTAATTGAAAAGGGTGGGAAGAATAAGAAGACTGATTTCTTTCCTTCAGCTTCTAAATCTCTCAGAATGCATGTTTTTTCACTCGAGTTGTCTAGTGAAGGACACTCGCTGCAAATTTCAGATAGGTCACTTAAAGTAGGACCGTTCAGCCTTTGACAATATGCACCCAGAAGGTATTGTAACTGTTCAGCTATGGGTCAGGTAACATATGAACAGAAGAAAGACAAAAGAGAAACAAAAGACAGTCCACAGGCCACAGCTTGGACAGCTCTGATTAAGAGGGATGCCAGCGTTTTCCTGCAGTATCTTTTCTTCACGTCTTCCATTTGTATTTAATTTCAAAGTACCCAGCTCAGCCACACTTTAAGCCAGTTTTTACACACTATTTATACATGGGCAATTGTTCCAACATCACTCCTACAGATTGTTTTCAGTGACATAAAGACAACTCTAACAACAAAAGTGGACTTTTCCATTCGTCATTGGAGAAGTGGGTCAAAGTGGGATTCTTGGAAGTGATACAGGAGGTGGAGAAAACATCCAGTAGTCACATGATGAGGCATGTTTTGCTGACACAGGGCACTCATGAATAGGCAAGCTGAAGAAAGTTTAGGTTTGTTTCCTCAGCCTTGGGCACAAGCCTAGAATCCAGGTGAAGTCAGTAAGCTCCGAGTACAAGATCTCACCGACACATAAAGATGTCATCTCACTTACAAATTTTTTGCTGATGTTGCTCTGCATTTCCTGATGCAGTTAATGAAGTGAGATGCTCTATAAGGGAATCCTGGCTAGGTCTTTGGAGCAACCTCAACTCCCTCTGGTCACACCAGAGAAAAGCTGTGAGCAGCAACAGGGAGGCAGGCGCTGGCTTCTTGCTCTCCCTGTGAATCACCTTGCCATCTACAGGCTGGTGTGGAGGCCAGCACTGCAGGCAAATCCCCAGACTTCATGCTTCTGTAAATCCAGCAGCCCTGGAGCCACACAGGCATAGCCTGGGGACGTGAGAGTTCTTATTCCAGTAACCACTACTCTTTGGCAATGTCTTGTACCTCAGAATAGGTTAAGGGTGCATTTTCCTCTTCTAACCTCAAGCTGCCCTTTCATTTAGACATTATGTGGTGAAATCCTGTACTCACAATCTGTAAAGTGCCTATTTCAAATGTTGCTCTCTAAAGCACAAGCACAGTTTACCACAATACTAATATTTCATCCCAGTGGCTTCTCTAAATTACGAGCAATTCAGTGAAACAAAACATCCTCTGTATCCTCTGAAACTGGTTTTGAAAGCCCAGATGATTGAAAATACTATTGGTTTTAATTAGCAATATCCTTCACATGAATCCCCTATTAACCAAAAAGGCAGACTGTATTTCATCTCATTTCCTCTGTTTTACTTACTACTGCCTCTCTTCTCTGTGGTTTGCCAGCAGGAAACCACTGGAGGGAATGTATCCAGATAAGATTAAACAACGTAATATTATCATTTTTACTATAACCAGGCTGACAGTTTTTCTGCTGGATGCTGAAATGAAATTCACAGACATTTTGACTTCCATTCACTATACAAAGAGTCATTCTTTTAAGTCCACACTCTTTCACTAATTTTTCAATATTTAACTTGTGAAAGATCATTTTATTTGTTTGTTTGTTTCCTCATCTGAAATTCATTTCAGTCAACACACTAGGTTCACTCCAGTTGAACGTAACAGGAAGCAGAACCTGAGTGTCTTGGCGGTGGATGTGTCTTCAAGGGTAAGACTATGGTAAAGCAAGGCAGCAGTAAGCTCTCCTCTGCTGAGGAACTGCTGGAAAGCCACCAAATGGCTTCCTTCTACAGGTGATGAGACAAGAATGTTCCTGGCTCCACACGTTTCTACCACAGGTTCCACCTGAGGGTCTTTCAATGGATGCAAAACCTTAAGAGTATGGACCTGAAAGAAGAGAGGCAGGTAGAGGCAAGAGAAAAGTGAATTTATCTTGCATCATGCTGATCTCTCTGTACCATGGACATTTCCAGACTGAATTCTCTATGCATTGTCATGCTGAGTAACATATAATCTCTCTGCAGCAGCATAAGTTGACTTGCATAAACCGCATGAAATCTGCAGCCATCACATACATCACTTTTCACTGGGACTGGGGCAATAATAGGCAACATCTAACATGGAGGTTCAGTTTCCACTTGCAAATGTCTCCTGTAGTCTTTTATGGGAGCGGTACTCTTCTGCCATTTCCGGCAGAGCACTGCTGTGCTCTTTATCAGAAACCTTCCATGACTTGAAAAGACATCGCTAATCCTTTAGCTGTTTCACAGATACTGAGAATGTATTCATTCCTAAGGAATTTCTCCTGCCAGGTAACAGAAAGTTAACCCATTAAGGGAATCTTGTCACTGCAAATAGGTTGCAACATCTGACTCTGCTGAGGAGGGAGGGGAAAAGACTGGAGTAAATTGGCATGATGAGGCATATGAATGAGGTCAGCTAAGGAGCAAAGACAGCCTTGGTATCAGGAGACAGGCTGTTTTAGCCCATCTCGAGAGCAACTTTTGCTGTCAGTCTCTCAGTGTCTGGATCTTAGGTCAGGCAAATTGATAATATGCATCAAAATATATATAATTATCACTGAGTTCAGTTTTTAATATGATCGTTCCTCTTTATCTTTTTTTTTTTTTTTTTTTTTGGTTGCTATTAATTTGTCTGGGACTGACATTTTCCAGACTTGATTTTAACATATGACAAGTTGGGAGTACTTGAAAGATTAAAGAAAATCAGCAGAGCTATGGAAGCATGTAAAGGTTATTTTCCACATGGTCCAGACAGAACTTTTGCACTTGACTAACTCCAAAAAACCTGAAATTAGAACTGTAAACAGAGTTATTTTGTAATACTACTTAGCTCTTGAAAGAATAATGTTCAGAGCTAATTTTTAAAGAAGCTTTAAAGTTTTGGCATTTCTTAGTTGGCAGTTTTACTATGTTCATTAAAGCTTTCATTAAAACATTTAAGATGTTTCATGTGATACAATTGTATGGGTTGTCTCTCAAATGTAATAAAAGCTCGTATATATTTAGACTAGATAGCTCTTTCAATAGCTGAGGCAGGCTGAAAAAGAGAAGATGCTATGAAATCACTATTGATCTTCCTATATTAATCTAATTTATTTGGGAAAGACTTAAGACAGTGATGGAAAGTATGGAAAATCCATTGATAGAGAGATTGGTCACTGTTAAGGACATTCTACTGGAAGATAATTTGTTAATAATTTTTCAATCTCCTGTAAATTCTTAGAAATTAAACTCCTAAAAGCCCATTTGTGATAATCTAGTCTGACCTCCTGTAAATGACATGCCATTGAACTTCCATGAATTAATTTTTGTTTCAACTAGGTGCCTTTTTGAAAAATTTCCAGTCATTCTACATGTATTCTCATTGATGGAAAATTCACCAAAGTCCTTGGTAAATTGTTTCAATTACTTTCAAAATGTGTGCCTTATTCCTAGTTTGAACCATCTGCCTTTCAGTTAATGTATCTTGTTACACTTTTGTCCACTATAGTTAAAAGTTCATGCTGTGTGCTCAGTGCTGGTACATGCACTCTCACTCTGTTACTCCTCAATCAGTTCTTTTATAAAGGAAATAGTGCACTCAATGGGGTTTTTTTTTTTGCTAAGATCTGTTTTTCATTTCTCATTATAATCGTCATCACTTTACTCTGAATTGTTTTCCCTTTCAGTTCATACTAAATTCCTTCCTGAAGTACAGGAGAATGTAGATGCCATACTCTCAAGAATGTCCTCAAGCATGGATCTTGTGAATTTGCTATTAAGCTGTTTAGTTACTTCTCAAATTGTACCAATCAAATCTAAACTCCTATTTTACCTTGCATTTCCCAATTCATGTTTTTAAGGCATTCAGTTTGAAACAACAGAATGAACAAGAAACAGTCATGTCTTATTCAGTAGGCTATTATATAGCATTGCTCTTCTGAACAACATTAGAAGCTGAAATACAGCATGTTTTAATTCACAAGAGGATTCACAAATCTTATAGAAGTCATTTGTTTTATTTTGCCAAACTATACCTAGTGTAATCAAAATGCAAATTCACCTACTTTTGATGGTTCACACATGGCCCAAAGCTGTATTTAGCTCTTTATCTTTGGGGTTTTGTGGTAGATGCTGAACCCTTACTTGGATCGCGTACATATGACAATAAATTCACTGGTTAATCTGGCTCACATGCGAGAAGCAAAGGTGAGTGATCTTGAACCTGGGCCTCTGAACTTCTGTTCTTGCTCCATGCTGTGACATCTCACTGATAACACTGTTTTCACAAAGGATGCAAACTGAGGATCACTAGAGCCTCAATCTTTGCCTTTCATTTGGTGCCAGATGTGTCAAGTATCTGATGTATCTTCTAGTTCTCTTTGTGGAAGGCACCTGCTTCTACTCACTGAAAACCACTGGAAAGAATGATAACTCAGATTTTAATTGCTGAAATGCTTCAAGAACCTGGACACACCCACTGCCCACATGGTGTGTCCTGGTATTTTGTAATTGCCTTATCTTGTCTTTCATCTACCCCACCAGCTGTGGGCATTTCTCACAACCTATTTCTTGTCATCCACAGCTCCATTTTCTTATTTTTCAGCCTGCTAAATTGGTAAATATGGCAGGAAACAAAAAGTGCTGACTCATCTATCAAGAGATATCTGACAGTTTGGTGAGATTTGTTTTTCTGCTGTGACTCTGCCTGGCACTTGAAGTAGTGTAACAACATTACCTTTATGGTTTTTCTGACGCTACATTGAACTTTGTGAATTCACTGAGTACTCTGCTTCAGAAATGAGCAGGCCACAGAAGAAACATCACAAATACCTCTAGGCTTCTTTGTGCTTAAGTTATAAGTGATTCAGACCAAATTGTGGAGTTCTTTGATCTGATTTTGTTCTGCACCAACAAGTTATTTGCATGAATTTGACAGTGAGGCTTGGTATCCTAGAAGATCCATGGCAACAGCAGCTTTGTGCAGTTGCATGCTCATTCTAGGCAGGTTTTTCTGCACAAGGGCAACACCAGGTTTGAGCACTAAAAGTTCAGAGTAGTCAGCCGAAGAGGGAACATGATAACAGAGGCTTTATTCCTCAGCCAGCTGGTGTAAATTGCAGCAGCTCTGCTACGCAGAGCTTAGGTGGCTTAAAGTGATCCAGTCGTGAGGAGGCACACTGTCCTTGCCAGGCCTGAAAAAGATAAATATTTCAAGTTCTCTGGGTTGGGGAGATCACTGGTGGGGCACCATAGAGAGTTATGACAGACACATACGGCATTAGCTAAGCCCTGATATTTTCAGTTGTAGTTATTTTATGTTTAGCTACTCGTATATCTGAGAAATGTGAAAGCATAGGTTTTCTTTTTCTTCTCAGTTTTATCATGTCCATTTGTTACTGTTCTTTCCATTTTCCATAGAAGGTTACTTTATGTCAATTACTGGATCAGACAAGCTGCCACTGTGGACATAGGAGAACTGGAGCAGCCAGGCAACCACATAACTTTGCCCTTTTGGCCTGATGGAAAGTTTATTGGTGTTGTAGAAGTCTTTTAGTTTTCTTCAGTGAGCTTTCTGTTGGAGTCGTACAGCAAGAATCTGGTACCCTCTAAAGGAGAGAGAGGCAAAGTACCCAGCTTTCAAATGCCAGACAACATTATTTTTTTCCCTCACTTCTTCTCCCTGCATGAAAAAATGGCACGCTGCTTCAGAGCTTGGTTACATTTACAAATAATCATGGAGTTGGCCTGAACTTGGAGAGGTTGCCCTGAAGCCATAACAAGAAGTGTGCCAGTCAGGCAGTGCAATGCAGTATCAAAACCAGCAAACTGCTGAAGTGTAGGTCTTTGGAGTCCAGCAACTTAATGGTCACAAGGCTGTACTGCTTTTAGGACATAGGTCCATGCAGTGCTGAATTTAGTCACATAGATTTATCAGTGCAAACTTGGTCTCTGTTCTCATAGAACAATGCAAACTTCCCCATCCCTTTTTTTTTTCCCCCAGAGTTTTATTGCTGCTATTCTATTTTGCCTTCTTTCCTTTACAAGTAGGATGCAGATGAAATGAAAAGATCATTCATCCATTAAACAGATCAGTGGAACAGTAGAATTCACCATAGGTTTTTGCCTGTTTTACTGGTTGGTTGATAATGTAATTACTCTTTGCATAATAGCCAAAAATGAGCATGCATGTGGATCAGGTTTCCAGGGAGTTTTCCACAGAAACAGTACATGAGGGAGTGACGCTCTGATTCTTGTTGCTTTTGAAAGACTGGTATTTCTGCAGATGCTATCTTTTAAGTTTTGTTGAGCAAGTATGACTGTACTAGGAGAAAACTCTTTCTTTCTCTAGTCTACTTTCCTTTTCATACAAATACAAAGGGAGATTCTGGCTACTCAGAAGTTTCTCAGTACAGTGAGCTATACTACTGCCTCTCACTTGTCAAAACACTGTCACTCTATGTCAAGCTACAGAAAAGCTGTACATTTGCTTTCTTTTTTTCTTTTTTCTTTTTTTTTTCACCATGCTTTTCACCTTTCCCCAAACAGGAACTCCCACCTCATTTTACATATATTCTTGTTGTGGATGGAGCCAAGCCCAGAAACTCACTACAGAAGCGATCACCAGCTCTTTACCAGGTTACTCCAAATTTGAGAAGGGCTGGGAACACAGTTCTGAAAGACCGTGTAACTCCACACAGTAGGAGAACAAAGACAGCTCAAAATAAAGGGAAATTCATTTAGTCAGGTTATTTGTTTTGGCAGTTAAAAGTTAATTTTAATTATGCCTCATGTCTCATGAAGTGCTGTTTTACAGCCAGTTGAAACAGGCCACTGTTGCAATAATGAAGACATAGTAACATGAGATAATGCTGCTGTGCATACTCCTAAATCTGTCTTGAGCAGTGAGAAAGATTCATCTTCCCTCATGCAAAGTGTGTCTTACTCTGGTTAAGTGCTAGATATAGCAAACTAGCTTTAGCTCTGCCACCTCTGTCTAGCTCCTTTAGCATAGTTGCTTTCACTGCATGCAATGTGGCAACACAGGCACTGATCTGCTTTGTACAGTGGTGACAAAAGGTGGGAGTGGGAGCCAGCACTCTATTCTGCATGGGCTGCTCCTGAGGAAGTCAAACACAGTTGTGTGAGCAAGGCATCCCACTCAGGGCAGGGCAGAGCAAAGACTTTGTAATCAGAGAGCATTTCCCCAAGACTCACCTACAGCAGTCTTGTCCTATGTGTGCTGGGAAGCTTCTTAGAAACAGTCTAATACAAGGGTCATGAGCAACAAGGCAGGTGTCATATTTAAGGCCTAGAGCACTTGCCCATTTATATCTCAGCAAGCCACCTCAGTTCTGCCACTGCTTCTTGGTAGCCCTGTAGTGCAAGGATACAGCAGCAGCAGCACTGCAGCAGGGTTGCAAGGCACTAAGTACTGGAAGTGGTGCTGCCGCAAAAAGGATGGATGTTGAAGAAAAATGGTGATGGTGGGACGGTAAATTAAGGGCTTCATCACAGACAGAAGCCCTGAGGCAGGTTTCCAGGGGAATAGCAGGGATCCTTTGGGAAGGAGTATAGAAGACAAAAGCACCCGTAAGAGAACAAAGCCTTCTTGCAGAAGAGCTTAGTGAACCCCAATATCAGACACTAATTAATTTCTGCAGTCCACTCTTGGCTATGTGGCCTAGTCAGAGTGTTGTGTTTTCAGACAGAAAGGTGCAAAATATGCTTGCCTTCCCCAAGGTGCTCTGGAAGTGATTACCTAGCTAGCATTGCTTCTCTTTAAATATTACTGCTAGCTTATTCACCCCAGGCCAGCTCCCTGTGTAATTAGCAGCAAAGCTTCCATTACCTCAGATGGGAACAGGATCAAGCCCAGGACAGATAAAACTTCTTGAACCTCTAATGGCACAAAAATGCTTTTTTTTTTTCTTTTTTCACATATCATGTTCATCTTTTAAATAGCTATATGCATGTTTTACCTGAAGCCAAATCCCAAGAAGTCTGTGACAAACAGACATTACCCATGAGCTGCCCTTGCTCTGCTGTTGGGCTCCAATGCATTGGCAGGGAGGCAGAGTTCTCCCTATTAAATTCTTAATTAGGAAACCAGGAGCACCTCTAGAGTATCAAAATAAACTGGAATAAGCTTTGCCATCTGCAGAAACAGGAACTTCTGTTCCACCCCATTCATAGACTGCATTACCTGCATTATTACTTATTATAATAGTATTTGAATGTTTTCTTGGGTTTACATTCACAACAATTCCATGAGGAGCTGAAACCCGTTCTCCCTGTTTTACAGATGGAAATAGTAACAGAAGATAAGTAAAGGACATATTCAAGGTGACAGGAAATCCTTGATACAATCAAGAACTGACTGCAGGTCTCCATTGTCTGGCCCTGCTTCCCCCCTCTCTCAGGCTGCAGAGCCAGGACCCAGTGGGCTGAGCAGAGGACAGTGCTGGGCAGAGAAAGCTGCAGTAGCATAGTGAGCCACGGTGCTCTACTCAGCTGTCAATGAGACTCAGCAGCAGAAGTACTTTGTGCTGCTTTAAGTTATGTTGTTTTCAGTATCTAAAATAGTTTCTTGGGTATTTCTGTCATAGTGTAGCTGTATAAGCCAACTGCCTCTTCCAAGCCTCACATCTGGAGGCTCATGGCAGTGGAAGATCAGCCAGTAGTGAAGAACCTCAAGGTGATGTAAATCCAACATCTCTTGCTACTCTAGCAGTGTCTAAACATTACACCTGACTGATACCTCTAACATCCCACCTGGAACAATGTGGAAAGTCAAAGAGCAGTAACAGAAAGTTGTTCTAGAGCACAGGATCTGCTGCTGAAACAAATTACAAGACTGTAAGAAAATTGAAAGGGAAGAGAAAAATGAGAACAGGGAAAGAACAAAATAAAGTGTACTGGGTGAGCCTGGAACAAGTTTGTGTAAGGCTTGATGGTGATACTCTTGTTCATACTTAGTGGTATGTTAGCACATATGGGATAAATTATTACTGACTTGAGGGCATCAAAATCAGGCTCTAGAAGTAAGAAAGCTACTGTCTGGAAGCATCCTCTAAAATTAATAAATCAATTAAACAGTGTGGAGAAACAGGTTGATCTGCTTGGAATGTTAAGCAGATGATGCTTTGAAATGGCCACAAGTGTTGCTTTTAAGAGAGATTCACAAATATGCTTTAGAATCAATGTTTGAATTGAGAAAGAAAAAGGGCTTCATACTACACATATTCCAAAAGATAGAGCACACCCAAATTTAGCCTCAGCTTTTCTTTTTCAGTCAACTGACTGCAATAGGAAGCTATGGTGGATACAGTCTTCTAGGTAGCTTAAGCTGTCCAAAAGAGAAAAGAGTAAAAAAAAGCCAGACACAGTATTTTCCCTCTAAAATATATTCTGAGGCAGAGCACTGATATCTGGACATCTGCTAAGTTGTATCTGATGGTTCCTCTAGGTTTAAAAAATTGTTCGATGAACTGAAAATATTTACTCAAGCCCTGTAGCAATGCTGGTGATGCACCTTTGGATTTTCTGAGACAGTGACTCTTTTACCAGGAAGCCGCAAGGGTTGGAGAGAAAGATATATATGTTACAACCAATACTGGGGAAAGAGGAAGACTTTGTTTTGGTTTTTTAATTTTGGAAGCAAGATTATTAAAACTTGTCATTTCAGCAGCTCTCAGTATGAAGGAATGCATTTTCCTGCAAAAGAGATTTATACTAGGACTACTCTCTTACTCTCTTTTTATGCTACCTGATGTTGATTCATAAACTGCAGTCTACTCAGGATCTTTTAAAAAATATTAGTAAGCATAGATGTGTTCACGTCTGTATGTGTGTTTGTTGTCAAGTGTTTGTTTTGAAAATTTCAAGAAGAGAGATCAAGTAATTAATACAGAAATCTCTTGCAAACTAGAGAAATTGGAATTGAAAAGGACAAGTCAGAAGAGAGGACATTAAGAGACTTTCACTGTAGTGCCTATGAGTGCAAAGCAGAGAGCACAAAACCTCCTCTTCTACCTTGCTGTTCAGGCATCATCTACCTATTCTCCCTAACTACACATAGAGGAGGCTGCCAACTCACCTTGCAGCACTGGCAGCCCTCTGCTCCTCAAAGCTAGCCATAAAACCAACATTGAGACAAATGGTTGGCACCAGGAGAAAATCAAACAACCCCAGTCTGCCAAACAAGACAACACCACATGGGGAAGATGTGGAAAGCTAAAATGGTTGGGAATGCTCAAAGTGAAGAAACCAGATAATTCTTGACATAAGACTTGATTGTCCTGTCATGTTGGTTTTACGGTAGCATAACTCTGCTGACTGTGAAAGAGTTGCTTCTGATTCAGACTGAACTAAGCACTTCATGAGAATTGTGATGAGCATTATAAGAAAATCTGAGCCTGCTGTTGATCCTGGTACACCTCTGTGTATCTGAGTCATGAACTGGCATAACAGTCAGGACCTGAGATTCATTGACTCCTCCTCACCCACTCTTCTGACTAGACAAACAAAGACTGTACTCAATTTTATTTCTGCAGTAGGAGTTGTCAGGCACTTTCTGAGAAAACCTGTGACTGAAGAACACTTTCTTTATTCTGTGCAATGTAGAACCAAAGCCATGGCCAGCGAATTCCTTCATCTTACTCCTTGCTCTCAGTGCCTCTCTTGTGCCAAACACCAGTGTTGGGCAAGCACAGGTAAGTGACCTAGCAGATCATACTTTCAGGTGAGGTACTTTTCAGCTTCCTCTGTTCTCCCATCTGATTCATGATGAATCATATCAAAGTTCATGTCACCACAAGAGAGGCAGCAGCAGGCATAGGTATTAAGAGGGAACATGACCCCATGGCAGAACAAATGGCAGCTAAAGTTTATGTCAGATTAAAGCAACTGCGTAAAGCAACAGACCTTGTGAAATGCAAACTTTTCTTTCATCAACCTCTGAGAGAGCTTCTGTGGTTATAGTTTTACTACTGTCCTGGAGACCGAAATATTCTGCCATGTGGAAATTCCACAGCAAGGACATTTCTTCTGCTTCCGTCCAGGACAGCTGCTGTTATTAAGCAGCAATAATATCTACTCTCACATACAGCCTTGCCATTTCAGTGGCAAAAATGCCAACGGATGTCATGATAGTCTTTCAACTTCTCCCTCCTGGCTCTAGCTGACAGGTAGCAGAGCTAGTCAGCTACAAAGTGCCACTGCCAGATTCTATACCTACTGCAACAATCTGAACTGATTCTTGTATTTTAAAGAGGAATTTCCTTCAGTAATTTAATAGGAACTCTTCTAGTCCCCCATGTCTCTCTAGCAACACCAATCACATTAAATAACATCTATAACAAATGCAACTTCAACTGAAAATTAGCACACATTGAATGTGTCACACACAAAGACAACTAAGATTTTCATTTCAGCTTTAAAAAGCCAGAAACCCTATAGATTATTTATTTTTGCATTGCAGGCACACCCCGAGGGAAATAACTCAACCAAAGGATTTCTAAGAGCTATCTCCTATCTAGATGACATAAAACTGAAGTGTTAATAGCACCAGTATATAGGTGTCAGTGTCACTGCAATAATTGCACTACAAGTCAGGCTGACACCTTCATAAAATAAAGTGCCAAAACAGTACAAAACGAGGCTATGAGATTTTCTTCACTTACAAAAACAGGTCTTAACTGGGTATTCAAATGCTCAACTGAAATTTGTAACTATATTTAAGATGACAATTAAAACTGACCTCTTTTCACCAAAAAATGTGTGTAAAATTTTCATGCCAGCATCATCATGATAGAAATAAAAGGATCAAGGGTAGTTGGCTTATCTACCCCAAGTGACAAGCACTGGTGGTCTGTAAGCCACCTGTTCCCAGAGAGGTAAAGGTCTTTCTCACTCCAGAACAAAGATATTTCCAGTGTTTCAAATGAAGTTGCCTGGAGACCAGACTTCCATGAGAAAAAAATTAAATGCATCAGCTGTTGCAAAAGCAGAAACATTCACAAATCCAGGAGGTTCCTTCATGGCATCGATAATAACTTCTTGATGCAGATGGTGGATGTGCCAACAGGAGAGGAGCACTTCTGGATCTTGTACTCATGAACAGGCAGAGTCTGGCTTAAGTGGTGAAGGTTGAGGGCAGCCTTGGCTGCAGCGACCACGAGATGGTGGAGTTCAGGAACTTGTGCAGTAGGAACAGAATACCAAGCAAGATTGCAACCCTGGACTTTAGCAGGGCCAACTTTAGTCTTTTCAAGCAATTGCTAGGGGACATCTCGTGGGACAGGTATTAGAGGATAAACGGTCTCAAGATAGTTGGTCTTTGTTCAAAGATAACTTTTTCCAGGCTCAGGATCTGAGCATCCCAGCGAGTAAGAAATCAAGAAAGGCAGCCAGGACACCTATATGGTTAAACAGTGGAAGAGAGCCTGTAGATCATTGATAGAAGGGATGGTCACTTGGGATGACTATAAGACTGTTGTCAGAGGATGTAGGGAGGCAACTAGGAAAGCTAAAGCCTTGTTGGCATTATATCTCACAAGGGAGGTCAAGGAAAACAAGAAGGGCTTCTTCAAATACACTGCAGATAAAACCAATGCTAGAGGCCCCTGTTGAATGAGGCGGGTGCCCTGGTGACAGAGGATACAGAGAAGGCAGAGTTAATGAATGCTTTCTTTGCCTCTATCTATACAGCTGGAGACTGTCCTCAGGAGCCCCAGACTGCAAAGGACCTCAGGTTAAAGGAAGATTTTTGTTTGGTCGATGAGGACTGGGTTAAGGATCAGTCGAGCAATCCGGGTGTACATAAAGTCATGGGCCATGATGGGATGCACCTGCAAGTGCTGAGGGAGCTGGCGGAAATCATTGCTAAATCACTCTCCATCATCTTCCGTAAGCTGTGGAAAAAAGAAGTGCCTGAGGACTGAAAGAGAGCAAATGTCAGTTCAATCTTCAAAAAGGGCAAGAAGGAGGAGCCAGGTAACTACGGATCAGTCAGCCTCACTTCCATCCCTGGAAAGGTGATGGGACAACTTACCCTGGGTGCTGTTTCCAGACATCTAAAGGACAAGAGGGTCATTGGGAGCAGTCAACATGGCTTTACCAAGGAGAAGTCATGTTTGACCAATCTGAGAGCCTTTTGTAATGATGTAACCAGGTGGGATAGTGGATGGTAGTCCAGTGAATGCGGTTTATCTTGATTTCAGCAAAGCATTTGACACCATCTCCCACAGCATCCTGACAGCAAAGCTGAGAAAGTGTGGGCTGGATGATCTAATACTGAGGTGGATTGTTAAGTGGTTGAAGGGAAGAAGGCAGAGAGCTGTGATCAATGGAGCAGGGTCTAGTTGGAGGCCTGTGTCTCATGGAGTCCTTCAGGAGTGGGTACTGGGACCAGTACTGTTCAATATGTTCATTAATGACCTTGCTGAGGGAACAGAGGGCACTGTCAGCAAGTTTGCTGATCATATTAAACTGGAGGGAGTGGCTGACACACCAGAAGGCTGTGCTGCTATTCAATGATACCTGGACAGGCTGGAGGGTTGGACAGGGAGAAATCTAATGAAATTCAACAAGGGCAAGTGTAGAGTCTTGCATCTGGGAAAGAAGAACCCCAGGTACCAGGTTGGGAATGAACCGTTAGAGAGTAGTGTAGGGGAAAGGAACCTAGGCATCCTTCTGGGCGGCAGGATGGCCATGATACAGCAATGTGCCCTCATGGCCAAGAAGGCCAATGGCATCCTGGGGTGTATTAGAAGGGGTGTGGGCAGTAGGTCAAGAGAGGTTCTCCTCCCTCTCTACTCTGCCCTTGTGAGACCACATCTGGAATATTGTGTCCAGTTTTGGGCCCCTCAATTCAAGCAGGACAGAGAGCTGCTGGAGAGACTTCAGCGCAGGGCCACAAAAATGATGGAGTGGAACATCTCCCTTATGAAGAAAGGCTGAGGGAGCTGGGGCTCTTTAGCTTGAAGAAGAGGAGATTGAGGTGTGACCTCATTAATCGTTACAAATACATAAAGGATGGGTGTTAGGAGGATGGAGCCAGGCTGTTCTCAGTGATGTCCAATGACAGGACAAGGGAAAATGGGTATAAGCTAGAACACAAGAGTTTCCAAAGAAATACAAGGAAGAATTTCTTCACTGTTTAGGTGAGGGAGCAACTGGGACAGGCTGCCAAGATGCATTGTTGAGTCTTCTTTCCTGAGGACACTCAAAACTCACCTGGACGACCTTCCTGTGTGACCTACTCTGGGTGGTCCTGCTCTGGCAGGGAGGTTGGACTAGATGATCTTTCAAGGTCCTTTCCAACCTTTAAGGTTCTGAGATTATGTGATTCTGTAAAATGCAGTCTTATCAAAATGGGATTTCTAACTCTAAAGAAGAGTTCTTTGTTTGCTTTTTTTCTTCATCATTCTCTGTTGTTATTTCCTCTGACTAGCACTGACTGAAAGTCTGTGGACTTCAGGAATGCTTACTTGAACATCCAAAAATAAGCAAATGCAAATAGAAGAAAAACAAAAATGAAACTTTCATTGAAGTGTTTTGATTTTGATAAAGCAACAAAAGTCCATAGATTTAGAACGAACATCCTTCTATCTGTCTTTAGTAAGTCTTTACTAAGAATCTATACTTCATTTTGTGTCACAACAACAACAAAAAAGTTGGTAGAAATTAGGGTCTTAGCCCAGTCTGAAGTCAAAGGGCTATTGTTAGCAATGTGACTAAGTATGTGTGATTTTCTCATCATTTCAAGGCAAAATGGACACGACAGACCAAGACAGATTATTTTTGTGATCATTTCCCTTGACTTTTGATGCATTTATTTCTGTATAAAAGTCTTTATCATTCAGGTCTTTGGTCTCTGCAAATTGGAATTCATAAACAATGATAATTTCCTCTAATGTAGGGAAATATATAACGAGGCAGAAATCCTGGATGTGATTTTACTCTCTGTAAAAAGAGGGAGGGGAAAAGAGGGAACTAAGAAGGGAAGATAGGAGAGAAGGGTTGAAAGAAGATGATTTGCTGCTCAGCAGAGTGGAGAATAATGAAATCAGAGAGTTTCCAGCATCACTTCCAACATCCACATGAGTATGCCCCAGACCTGTCTTTGCTTCCCTCTGGAAGCTGCCAGATGAGTAAGGGGCCCTTTTATTGCAGTACTCAAGTCTGTCCCTAGTTTAAAAGTACTGACTTAACAGGAAGTTCCACTTGAAAATGAGGATAAACTTCATTGCTGTGAGAGTGAGGGTTCCCTGCACAGGCTGCCCAGGCAGGCTGTGGAGTCTCCTTCTCTGAAGGTTTCCAAACCCACCCGGACACGTTCCTGTGTGGCCTGATGGAGGGGAACCTGCTTTAGTAGGGAGGTGTACTGAATGATCTCTAGAGATCCCTTCCAGCCCCTACCATTCTGTAATTCTGTATGCCAGCATGAAGCTGTTCCTGCTTTCAAAGCACTTTCAAAAGTGCCAAGCATCCACCTGCAGAATCTCTTTACACTACAAAAACTCCAGCATATTTGCAGAGCTCCTGAGGTAAGCCACTGGTGCAAGTCATTAGTGCGCCACTCTAGGTACACAATCTCCCAAAAACACTGGCAAAATAGAAACTAACTGTGTGAGGGAGGTTGGTTTCCTGGTCAATCAGAGAAATGACTTTTTTTTTTCTTGATGTCTCTGGATGGATACTCAGAAAAACACAAATACTTCTCACCCCATCACTGTGCTTTGCACTTCAGTGTTTGTGGAAAAAAAAAGTCTTTCATTTAAGAATCTAAAGGACACTGAGCTCTTTGAAAAATCAAGACAATCCTGTTGTAGGCTAATTCAGTCAGATTGGAACTGATGAGATGTCAATTTTCATTCAAATTTCACCCGTGCAATTAAGGAAATCAGTGTCAAGAACTTTGATTAGTGCAGAAATGGGAGAGCACCAGAAGCATGGTATGTTTTACAGGAATCAAAGGCCGTTCTCACCTTTGCAGTGTGGAACAGGTTGATGCTTTGTGTGAAGGTGACTCTTTCAAAACAGCATATGGAGAACTGCAAGTGCAATTCCTCACTCCCTAGACATAGTTCTGTTACTGCAGTGGTGAACAAAGATTTATTTCTGGATGTGTTTCCAAAGTAGAAGTTGCTCTTAGGTTTGAATACTTATTAGAAAGAAAAGTTGTGAATGGAAAAAAAGCCCTCCATAATGTGCCCCCACACTGTGAATGGCCATTACATTAGCTTCCAAGTTTCATCTCAGTCTATCTTTTAGCCAAAAAATCAGTCCTGAAGTTTATTTGAATTTAACCTTTTTCCCAAGTTCTGAGTATTGCACTCTGTAATTCTGCAGATTAAAAAAAAAAAATAAAATGCTGTAAGCACTTGGTTTATTTTCAGAAAAAGAAAAAAGCAGAGGTTTTCAGAATGCTGCAAGTATACATTCTGCTAGTTGGTGTGTTTATATTTGTGATTTTCTAAGGCTTCCACATATCTCAGCATAGCAAAAGGATTAATCAATTTATCTTTACAAAACTAAGTAACATAGCCTGTTTGCCTTGGGCCTGCGTGTTCAGCCCATCCCTAATAATAATTTCTGTCTCGCTCTCATTTGTTACCTTCTGCACCTCAGACAATACACAATTTTAGCAGAATCTATTCAACGCAAACAAGTTAACCTTCTGTCAACACTCCTGTAAGACAGAGCAGAGGTCTTTCTCCCAGGAATCACAGAGACACTGAACATTGTCCAAGATCAGAAGGAACATCTGTGGCCAAGTTAAGAGTTATCATGTCTTTTCTGGATACTAAGCCAGTGTTCTAATCACAGATTTCTTTTTTTACTCCAGTAAGCAATTAGAAAGGCAGGAAAGTGTGGAGGAGAAACAGTGTAAGTCAGCCTCCCAGGTGCTAATTGTACTAGTACCTCTTGGACAAAGGAGAATAGTGTGGCAACTCTATGGGCTACAGAGCCTTTTACCTGGTGTCACAGCTCCAGATCAATAAACCAAATGTATTTTTACTACTACATGCCTATATGAAGCGTTGTCTTGAACTGATAGTGTCAAACCAATACAAAGCAGGTGAGTGGTCAAGATGCAGAAGTTGTTGTCAAAACTGGTACTCACTGGCACTGTTAAATGGTAGCTAATGAGATCAGGGGTGTCTGGGTAATGCAAAACAGTATTCATAAACTACATGTCAGGACAGAGTGTGGAAGCCTGCACCTATGTGGTCAGTGTCTCACATTCTTGTGTAAAAGGTTTCAGTACCATGGAACAGGAAACAGGAGCACAAAGTTCATCCCCGTGGAAAAAGGAAAAATCAAAGAATTAAAAGAAATAAATCAAACAAGGCAAACTAAAGCCAGTGAATGACAAAGCTAGTGAACTTCCTCAGAGACCTGCGTGCAATGATAGTTAGGGTCTAGGAATTAATAAGAAAAAAAGCACTCATTTCTTGAAAAGCAATTGAAAGCAAACAAATGTTCTTTGAGCTATAGAGTGCTGCTGCCAAGATCTCTGTATACAAAATTTCCAATTGATTTGTACAAAGATGAGCAGTTGGCATTTTGCCTTCCCCTAATTAGGCTGTCCCAAATTCAAGCACAAATCCTGAGTCCTCCAGCTGCAACATCTTTTCCCTATGAGATGCATGCTTTGGTTTCTTATGTCCGCTATTTTATGGTCTCTGACGTTCCCTCCTTCTAAGCTTTGGCCTTTTTCAAATCACATAGAAAAGGCATCATCTATATGAGAAAAATTTTGGCTGTCTTATTCATTCCAAATCATGACTATACAAATGAATAGCAATAGTTAAATCACTATGAGATCCATTGACCTCATAAAAATTATGACTCTTCCACCAGTTGAAACACAGTCATATATTTTGAAAAACTCTTAAATACCATTTCCAAATCAACATGGCATTTCCTACCTCAGTTCAAATATTGGACCTACTCTGTTGTGGCTTGAATGGCTGCAGAAGTTCATTATTTATTGTTATTTTAACAAAGCAATGCCCAAAGACCTCCAGTAGAATTGGGATCCTGTTCTCTTTTGTGCTTTTAAATGTACAAGAAAAAGAAATGAGATGGAAAAAGCTTACAATCAAATGAGTAGGCGACACCATCAAGCTTTTTCTAACAAGGGAACTGGGAAGCATACCAACAGTTCATGTTAAATCTGAAACACCATTCCAGTTGGTGAAATGGAAAGGAGTAGGAAATCCTGCCAGCTCTTTTAAGCATTCATATGCGCTTACTTAAAAAGCAGGGTTTTATACTCCAATTCAACTTATTGAGTACAAAATCTCGTCTCTCCAAAATTGTCCATTCAGTTTTTTATGAAGAAGGCCACAGCAAAATAATTGCAGCTACAAATAGAAAGCCTTACTAGTGTAAAATATGAGGACCTTTCAAAAGGCAAGTATTTAGATGGGAAAGAGACAAAGAATTGATGGACCTTTGCCTAAGATCTATCAACCTCCCCTGGCGTGGCCCAAGATATCTTCTGACATGCAGGCCAATACAACAAGAACAAGATGCCACTTTCTCTGTTTTTAAGGATGTAGGCTATAAAGTACAGACAGTATCAAGAAAAATTTTCAGAAAAAGCTAACTTTTTTTCGGGTGCTTTTCCCTGGATACTAGTAGCATCAAATACCTCTGTAGCCCATCCTCAAGCAGGCAATAAAGCAACAAGCTGATTTTCATATACTCACTTTTGAATGTCAGCGTAGCTTGATTTATATACAGGGAAACCAACAAGACCAGTAAGGATGAAAATAATTGAACACAAGGGCAATGAGGAACAATGAAGTAAATTCACCTGATAGAGTGATTTTTCTCTCCTTACAATCCTAACCTCTTGAACGAGATTTATCAGCTTGAGGAAATCATAAAACTTAGAATGCCAAGAGATAAGCTACTGGAAAGAAGAGGAAAAGACTTAGATCTTTATTTTAGCCTTTGCACCAAAAGGCTACAGAAACAATGATCCTATGCATTAAGGGACTTGCATTATTGCCTAATTTATCCTGATTACATCTTCAGAGAAAATAATAATAATGTTGTAATGTGGTTACAACAAAGGTTTGGACCACTGGTTCCAACAGTTTCTCCGTAACAGTAGATAAAACTACCATCAACTTGTTGCCTGCAACAATTTAAAATCACTCTACCTATGATGCAATATTTCATACGTGTATTTGATAGATTTGAATTCTGAGTGCTTTGTCCCACGTGCTGCTTAAAGGTAGAGAAATCAAGTCTAAATCAAGGAGATATCAGTTCATCAGGTAATTTAAGTATGTCTAGCTTCAAGTTATGCACCTAATTCAAACTGGGGCCTCTTGAAAGCACTTTTCCAATGTCATCTGGAGGCTAGATGAAAGATTGAGAGAATTGTAGAAAAGTATTTCACAGCAGAGGAATACTGCTGCTTGACTCAGTTGCAGGGACAGAGAGGGGTCCTGGGACAAGAGGTACAGAAGTAACATTCACCTGTCTTAACTTGTAGATGATTGCAGTGTACATGTACAGCTTAACTATTATTCGGGGTCTCTCTGTAGTCAACAGAGGAACAGGCTTTTTTAAATGCAGCTGTGTTCAATCTCATCCTAAGACAGATGGTAGGACAGGGAAAATCAGTCATGACTTTTAGACATTTCTCTCTAGTTCCCATGAAGGAGGTTATCCCAAAGATAAGCACCTACACTGCACTTGTCTAATATTAGGTGAGATTAGGTCTGCCCAGGAGGCAACTCTTACGCAAAGGCCTGGAACCATATTCTTATTTTCCATGAAATAGTTTCAGACCTTACTTTTGCCTCTAGTCTTCCATCCTCCATAGGATCCATCCTCCTGATCCTATGCAATTTAAGATCCTCAAATATAAGCCAGACATTGGCAATGTATACTTGCTCACTCTTTCTTTTTGCAACAGTGATGCTACTAACTGCAGCAGCCAAGACCAGATGTGTCCTCAGCATTTAGCCAGGAATTCTGCAACTGCAGGAAGACATAGCAAAACATTTAGAATCAAAATGATTGTCAAATCAATGAAGTGAGCATGACTTGTATGGATCTACGCTCTTCAGTACCAAAAATATATTTCTGTCAATAAATAAATGAACAAATAAAAGGCCACTTGATTTCTATATGTGACTTATTCCTACTTAAATTCAAAGCATTTATAAAAAGCATTTGTTGTACCTAAGTACATTTTATCCTGGGAATTAAACTTGCTCAATTCAATCAAAGAGTACACCTTTCTTCTGAGATACGATTACTTTCCCAGATAACTAGACTAAGTAATACTTAGTCTACATCTGAATGGAAACTAGAACCCAGGCTTTGGGGTTTTAGGGCTGTATTTAAAACACACATTTTACAACCTGGAAGCTAAACCACCAGCTCTTCAAAGACTTCTACAGGTTCTTAACTGTGTGTTGGGCATCTCTGTTTCCAGAGATGTCAATAGAATAGTGCACAGTACCTGGTATTAAATGTGGGAAAGAATCTTGTAAGATTGGGTCTTAGATACTCAACACTGCAAGGGTCTGGACATTCTGTCTCTAATCTATCAATCAGAAGAATTATTCATGTTGTATAATCTTTTCACTGAAGTAATAAAGATCCAATAATAACAACAACAAAAAAAATCTGTCATTTGAGACAGTATTATTTTCCATATAGTCGAACACTAGCTTAGAGCTTATCCCCTATAAGTAAGACTTTCCTCCTGTAGAATCAAAACTGAACTGTTTGAAACTCAGGTGCATGAATGAGTTGCTAGCAAAATGGACAGCCTACAACAATGTTTATTTCCTTGAAGAAAGTACGCAACAAGGGAATTGCATTGAGAGCGTGTATTTTCAAAACCACATTCTGGCATTCTTTCTGTATTAACTGAAATGACTATTCTATTCGGTACCATGATGAGTGTTCTGTGCCATAGCTAAACCAAGTTTGTTAAAGTGAAGACAACGTATTTTACACACAGTTTAATTTTTCTCCTATTTTGGTGGGTGTATCAGCTTGCATCCTGTCAATTTTAACATAACTCAGCAGGTTCGTCATGTGCAAAGTACATGATAAAACACAGGTGCACAACTATATAGATGCTGATTGTGTTTTAAAACACAGGAAGGTCAAATGCGGTCGTGGGAATTTCCTTTAAACCTATGTAAGACATCAACCATATGCAGACTTCTGTGACAATTTTATGCTATATCAGAATTTTTCCCATGTCTAAAAAAGCCCACGGAGAACAGGAAACATCATGTTCTTTTTGTGCTGAGTGTGATGCTACTAGCTATTCGCTGAATTAAGGCTGATTTGTCAGTTGTGTCTAATTTGAACAGATATTGCCTTGTTCTATATCTGGAGTTGGCACTTCTGCAAACTGTAAGTATCCTCAGTTCCCCTTTGCATCCTTAGAACTATCAAGAGTGGGATTCACCAGACCTTAAGGCATCTGTCACCGTACATTTACAACTGAGCTAAGCTAAGTTAGGTCCTCTTCACAGGCTTTGGAGAGAAATCAATAGTTTTAGGGAATGAGTCATCTAATCAGCTTTTGATGCCTGAAAGGAAAACACTTTTTTGACTCTAAAGAGAAGTTAAATTTACTAACTCAGACATATCTATTCAGAATAGTTCTTTCCTAGCATTGTTTAGCATAAACACTAGCATTTCCTAACATTGACAGATGTACTCTTCAT
This sequence comes from Urocolius indicus, assembly GCA_013401255.1. Classification (NCBI taxonomy): domain Eukaryota; kingdom Metazoa; phylum Chordata; class Aves; order Coliiformes; family Coliidae; genus Urocolius; species Urocolius indicus. The sequence goes on from WBNH01010595.1 coordinate 403,358, forward strand.
TGGGTAGAAAACTGTATGGATGGCTGGGCTCAGAGAATGGTGGTAAATGGTTGGTCACCAGTGGTGTTCTCCAGGCCTCAGTATTGCAGTTTGTTCTATTTAATGTCTTCATCAGTGATCTGGTCAAGGGGATCAAATGCATCCTCAGACATGAACTGGGCAGGAGCATAGATCTGTTGGAGGACAGGAAGGCTCTTCAGAGAGACCGGGACAGACTGGAGAAATGGGCCAAAGCCAATTGTATGAGGTTTAACAAGGCCAAGTGCTGGGTCCTGCACTTGAGCTACAACAATCCCAGGCAATCTTACAGGCTTGGGGCAGAGTGGCTGGAAAGCTGTCCGGCAGAAAAGGGGTTGTTAGTCTATAGCAGCTGAACATGAGGCAGCAGTGTGCCCAGGTGGCCAAGAAGGCCAATGGCATCCTAGCTTGTAACAGAATTAGTGTGACCAGCAGAACCAGGGAGCTGATTGTCCCCCTGTACTGTGAACCGGTGAGATTGCACTTCTGTATTCAGTTCTGGGCCACTCACTACAAGAAAGACATCAAAGTGCTGGAGAGTGTCCAGAGACAGGAAACAGAACTGGTGAAGGGTCTGGAGCTCAGAGCTGGTGACAAGTCTGATGGGGAGCGGCTGAGGGAGCTAGGGGTGTTTAGTCTGAAGAAGTGAAGGCTGAAAGGAGACCTTATTGCTCTACAACTACTTCAAAGGAGGTTGTAGTGAGGTGGGGGTCAGTCTCCAAGTAACAAGTGATAGGACAAGAGGAAGTGGCCTCACATTGCAGCAGGAGAGATTTAGATTGGAGATTAAGAATAGATTTTTCACTGAGAGGATTGTTAGAGACTGGCACAGGCTGCCCAGGGAGGCGATAGAGTCATTGTCCCTGGCGATATTGAAAAGCTGTGTAGATGAAGTGCTGAAGGACACGTTTTGTGGTGAGCTTGGCTGTGTTAGTTGAGTGGTTGAACTCAATGATCTTAAAGGTCTTTTCCAACCAAAATGCTTCTATGATTATGAACTATGTCACTTTTTCATGTCACACCACAAATTGCAACTGATTCTCTGGAAGATGGAATTTACTTTCCCATAGATATATTTAAAGGGACATAAATTCAAAGATGATGAGCATCTAATTTATATGATCAATGGCAAGCAAGTCTATATTTAACCAAGGTAACTAAGAAGAGGCTAAAAAAGGTTAGAAAAGCCCTTCATTTTACGGCCTAGTATTTCTCCTATTTTCAAGATTCCCCAATGGGACTTTCAGGCTTTGGTTCTTTTTCTTCTGAGAAAGCAGAAAGTTGCATAAGTTTCAAAAATTCATTTGCCAAATAATCTTCAGTCTCAGCAAGAAATAGCAGTGAGAAAATGCAACTGAGCTTGCATAAAAACATTCAAGTGACACCAGAGACCAAAGGGAAAGTGATAGTGTCTCTGCCTCCATTGCTAAGAGCAAGGCAAAATTATCTCCCTGTGTGCATAGATAACCTGCAGTTAACAACTATGCTCCTGACTGAGAGTTTCCAAAATGAGTGTTCTAGTAGGCTTTTGTCAGTAGTTATCTCATTTTTTAGCTTCTCCTTTTTAACAAGTGGATCCTTAGAAATTGTATACATAAGAAAATTCTGGAAGAAATATCCGAAGCCAATAAAAGGTTTGCTCTAGGATCTCAGCATCAGTTGTGGAACTAATGAAACAAACATTGATTCTTTATATAAATATCCCATGGTGCAATTGTTGCACTAGGTCAAATACCATTCAGAACCAATGCCAAAGGCAATCAGATCAAATAAACTGCAAACATATTTCACAGAAAGAAAGCAGTAAGTCTTGGAAATAGTTAGCCAAACAAACAGCCCAGCTGCTATGTGGTGGAGTTCGACCTCAGAAGACACTTGCTTCTCAAGCCAAGGGGAGATCTGACAGGTAATGGGAAAAGCAAGAACTATTTGGCAATAAAAGAACACATTTGATATTTCATTTAAAATATCTTCCAGCAATGACCTCTTTCCTCTTTCAATGAAGAAACCCACGGTAGAAGACTGGCCCCAAAGAGCTAGCCGTTGTGTAAAAAAATTCAGTTTTCTCTACCCAATGATATTGATGCATTTCCCACTTGCATTTGAATTAATTTCTCTGGGTATTCACAGATGAAACACCAGACACAGCAACTATTTTTGTGGGGTTTTGTTTCCTAAAGTCAATCTTTAAAAGCCATCTCTCTTTTCCTCTACTTTTATCATCACTTGCCTGCAGGGAATCTGAGAGCAAGGTATGTACATCTGTATATACTGTAAGTGTGGCTGTACTGAGTGAGCAATAAGAAAAAGAAAGCAAATAAATAAAAATAACCTGAAAAACATCCAACTTACCAAGCCATTAAGGACTTTTCAGACAGGGACAAACACACTTCTTCTTGTTTGCACAAATGCACACCTGAAGGAGTGTGCTGCCAGTGTATTGTGGCGTTATTCTAGACTTACAGCAGCATAAAAATGAGAGTGAATTCTGATGCCCAAAAAAAGTGAAGCAAGCCTGAGGCTCGTGTAATGTGCTGAATTGATAGAGTACTGCACTTCAGAGGCATTGTACCAAAACATAGCAATATTAATCAGCCACCAGCGGGGAATATTCATCAACTTAAAGCTTTTAAGGCCTTGAACTGGATGGCTCACTGTTGTATGTTGTCACAGCTCCATTTAGTTCAGTGAAATTGCCCTGCCTTGCGTCATCTTGCAGGTCTGGCCTCTTCACTTCTCATTGCTGATTCTTAAATCAAGGTAGTGAAATCAGCCAAATTACTAAGGAGAAGCAGGTTCTGTATTCCTCACTGCTTTTTGGATATGGCTTTCAATAGCTTTTTCAAGTTACCTAGCAATTTCGTTGGCAAGAGTCAATGTGCCACACTGCTCAGAACAAGTCTGCTCTCAACACTGCAGTAATTTCCATTACATATTAGCACAAAGCTCTGGATGGAGAGATGTGGCCCTTTATCACACCCCGGAACAGGCAAACAGTCACAGGTATCAGCAGTCAGTCTCCAAATCACTGTCTGCTAGAGTCTTTGAACACAGATCACTTACTGTCACCCATGGCTCAGACATCACAGCATATTAAACTATGCTGAATCCTGCCATTGCAGGACCTAGTGTGCGCTCACATATACCAGAGTGACTAAACAGAGTAAAAGAGAGGTAGGCACCCCTCAAGCAAGCATCTTTCCTCTCTCAGTTTAGCTCAGCCCGTAGCCTTCCCAAGTACAAAAGTTACCTGAAAATTAAAAGCAGCCAAAGCCCCAGTTAATGAAAATCAAGAGAAGGTAAAGATCTAAAAGCATTTCTCAAAATATGCTATAGCAGACATTACTGCTCTAGGATGACTTAAAGAACAAATTCCCATCCCGCCTGGAATTCTTCCCAAAGAGCAGCTTGCAAGTTACTAGAAGCTGATGAAGCTATTGAATGAGGCCCAGAAATAGGTCTTTGAGTTGTATCTATCATTGAATTGGATAACCAATGATGGGTCCACAGGTAACTCTTTCAGGGTTGTATTAGGACTGAGTAGAGTCCTTAGGAGAGGGTAAGGGGTATTCTGGGGTGAAAACACTGAGCTGCTGCTAAGGATGTCCCATTGCTGGTACTGTCACCTTCAGGACAACACGTGTTTATGTGACTAAATGTCAAAGTATGGCTTTCAAGTGGCTCTGAGGTTGCCATTTTACCCATGAGGTGGCTCTTCCAACACAGCTTTGGAAGATCCTACCATGGAATTATTTCCACGAGGATAGAATGTTAAAGTAGTTATTCAGAGTCTGCTGCAGTCACACAGGTTCTGCTTTGACATCAGCAAGCAGCTTGGTATTTTCATCATTAGTGAAAATGTCGGGCAGGCTAAGGCAGCCTAGTGACAGAGTCATATCAAAGCTGATGGAAGAGCAACCTTTGGATTCCAGTTTCTGAGTCAGTGGTGACTGGACAGATTGCACTGGCAAATGGGCTTGTTATCTGAGGATGAGCTGCTGTCCTATTGCAGCAGCATGGTGACTCATCCTGAGAGTATCTGCACTACTGTTTGTCTAGCAGGGAATGCTGATAGTTGGTGGGTGGGAGGGGGAAGAAATGGCCTAGTTCCAAAGGAGTGAAGTAATGGTATGTTAGTAATAGTAATTTACTTCTGCAAATTGCCTCTTATAGTGAAGGATCACTCAATAGATTATATATGTGTATATGTAGGGATCAATCAGTCCCCTCTGCAGGGGACGTGGTAACCATTCTGCAACAGCAATATTGCACAGAAGTGTTTTGGAGAAGTAAAGAACAGCTTCTCCAAACAAGCACACAGAAAGAGGATATTATGCAGGAAAAAACACCCAAGACAAGTTTATGAATATTTGTCTCTTAAAACAGCAGACTCTCTTCTGCTTTCCCAGTGTCAGGGCAGCACCAGGGCAAGGGTTTGTATAAGCTTTAAAAAACACCCAGACCAAGAGAAAAACTCAAATGAAAGCAATAAATACATGTATATTAGAGAGGTAGAAGCGTGGCAGCCTACCTGCACTGTTATCATTACCTCACCTCTATGGAACCCTATTCTCTGCACCCACAGAGCCCACCCCAAAGCGTTGCCTTGACAAAGCAGAAGGCATCACCATTTCCCCTCTGCTGAGGGGAACCACTCAGATAGGATCAGCAAAGAGGGGGAACCTCATGTGTGAAAATGTGCCCTCCACCCATGCAAGAGTGGTCATCAACCCTGCCTCACGTGCTTCCCCTGCTCCTCAGCAAAGCTGGGTTTCATACACCTTTATATCTTCAGCTCACCGAGATGATGCAGCTCCTCTAAACTTAGTGATTTTGTCACAGGCTAGGCTAGATATCGGTTCTCATCCACCAGCAAGGGAGAAGTCCAGGCAGGCAACAGCCTTCTCATGCCAAGCAGCCACTGTGCAACCTCTGCCCTGTCCCAGTGAACAAAGCAGTGCTCTTCAGCTCGGGATGAGCCCTGGGGACCAGGGTCCTCCTGAGTCCTCCCGTAAGGCTCCTACACGCTTGTTAAACCACATTGCAGCTTTAGGGCTGACCCGTGAAAAGGAGTGAGCCCACCTTCCTTCTCAAGACACCAAAAACTCCACTCTCTCCTCCAGTCTGTGGAGTAGTCATCTGGCTATGGGGTTATCAAAGGAATGGGCAGATCCAGCTCTGCAAAAATAAATACAATACAATAAAATAGTAAAATATATACAGTGTTGTCAACTCTTGCAGTTCTCTGACCCAACTCACAGTGCAGGAGTACTTGTGCTGATACAGCAGAGCCTCCGGCGCCTGCCATAGTCCACACCCTCTGCTTTCCAGCAGATGAGCAAATCCACAACCCTTGGTCCAATTCTTACTCACACCTGATGCACCCATGAAGATACCACAAGTGGATGCAAGTTGCCACTAGAAAGTGTCAGAGTGCCTCAAAGGAGGTTTATTTCATATCTTTGTGGCAAATTGCTATTATCTTTCTTCCTTTCACAATAATCCTACAGGAAAGCATGGTAAGGTTCAAATAACTGTGCTTATTAGCACTATGAAAGGTGTTACAAGAATACTTTGCAGTGCTAGCAGTCTTTTGAACCAAAGTAGGTCCAGAAAACAAGTTGCATACAATATAAAAGAAGGTTGGCCTACTCTTGTCCATTACAGGTAGGCTTTAGTGCAAGAATACTGCAGTTAATGTATGTAAGTAACCCAGAACAAAGGAAAAAAGCCCAGTAGTTTTTTTGAAGACAATGCCAGACAAGCAAACAATAGACATACCCAATGTGGGAATTCAAAGACAACCAACAGTGACCTAATTGTTCTCCCATCAAAATCTATGGGGGTTTTGCTATTGATTTCCAATGTAGCTGCTTTTGCACAGGCTGGAATTTAACAGCAGTGAAAAGACCTCTCCTCCACTTTCAGACTGCCTCTTCCTGTTCGTAACTGCAGAGCCTTTCTGTTTTCTTGTCAGCTCCAGAACTTTTTATATAGAAAAATCATAAATATTCAACTCTAATGATTTTTCTCTTGGTGCAGTTTAGAAGCTGGAAGTGAGGCAGGAAAAACAGTATCAGAGATTTAGAAAAACATCAGCAAACATTGCAGAGTCCCTTTGCAGTAAATCACATCTACTGTCTGATACATGTATTTTTCAGAGTGTTGCAAGAAATTTTAATCTGGGAAGATATGAGGTGGATTTAAGGAGTGGCCAACTCATTGAGCAGACAGAGTAGGTAAGAGACTAAAGTAGGTAAGACTGTGATGCTGTTATAGTTTGGGAATCATTGAGATCAAAATCCCACCAGATTACTGGTGTAATTTAATTAAGTGCTCAGACATACACACACTTGCATTTATGTATATGGGGCATCACACCTCCAAACCTCTCATGAAAGCATATTAGATATTCATATTGCAGTAATGGCTGAACACTGTCAGCAGTGGTATTTTCCAATTTGTTCCCTTCTGTGAGGAACACCATGCTAGATGGCACATGAAACAGTCCCCCTCACTACAACTCAGAGCAAGGACAAGACACCTTAGAAGGACAAATGAGAAAATGAACAACACGTGGATATCGTATTTTGCCACCCCTCTATTTGCACAGTACAGCTTACCACCTGCCCAGCAGATATTTTTCATGTGTTAGTTATTTAGAATATGTCAACAAGTTCATGTTTATGTATAAATGTTAATTATGCCAATGTAAAGGAAACCAAGATGATATTAATGATCCTCTCTGCACTCTGCTTTGATTTTTTTTCCATTTGATTCATTGAGTTGGCCCCACTGTGAGTTGCAGGGTGGCTGAGGTTTAAAAGCACACATGATGGATCTCTCAAGCTGAACTACACAGCAGCCTTTGTAGCTAAGGTCATGTCTTAAACCATTCCTTGGCTCGTAATCTTGTCAGAGTCAATAAACATTTATATCTGAATACCAAATGTAGCAGTGTCGGTGGTTTAGATTAAAGAGGAAGGAACACAGGTCAGGCAAAGAGAGTGCTCTATGAGTTTTCTCTGTCACAATATCTTTGATCAGTACAACTAGCATCTCTGACCACCTGTCCCACCACCTGAGAATACTCTACCTATCTCTGGAGAATAGCCTGCCTGGAGTCTCTCCTTAAAAAAAAATATATGAATACTCTCTCAGTATTTCTACAGAACCCTGAAATGTGATGTCTTCTGGTCTTTCTTCAAGGTGAGACCTGATCTTGTCAACCATGAATCTGAAAAGCCAACATGTTCATGGGACTGTTTCCAATGTCACCAGGACAGATCATAAATTTTGCCGCTTCTGCCAAAATGAGAAGATAAGCTCTAGGCTAAGTTGCAAACTCTGCTTAGTCAGCTCAAGGCTGAGCCTGAATGCTTCTAACATCCCCACACATATGTTGAAGTACTTGTAGTTAGCCTCTGGCTTTCAAAACTGGCATTTAAATAGATAGAGTTTGTGTGCCTCTGGGTCTCAAATAAGTTTTACCAAGTGGAAAATAAAGCATGTAAATTATTAGTCTCAAGATCTCGGTAATTAGAATGTTAGTTAATTTATATTAGCAATTGCAACAACAAACAGAACACTGCAGTACATCTTCTGCATTTTACTGGACTAATAGGCACTTAATGACAGGGAAATTCAAGATACGCTTGCAGACAAGCCAGCCCTCCTGAGTGACGGCCAGAGCTTGTGAAATACCTGCTATGATTTTTTTGCCAATGCTGTGTGCAGGTTGCTTGAAATTTCACCTTTGCGGGAAATTGGAGAAAATGAGAGACTTATAACTGGCTGAGCATTCTCAGACTAAATTTTGTCCAAAGCAACAGCTGTCTTTAAGTGTTTTCAAATCATTCATTCAGAGCAGCCACTCGAGGGATGAATTCATGGTGGCAAAAGTCGTAACAGTTTAGGAAACGTTTTCAGTATGTTTCAGGAAATTTGGAGTAGCTTTCTATGTGCCTTTCCTTTAGGTAACTAGTGATCTTGACAGTTTTAGAAGATAAAAGTAGAGGAAAAAGAATAAACTGAGTTTAAATTCCCAATACAATGCAGCATCTGTGTGTGAGCTGGGTGCACCAGACATAAGCAAATGATGTGGTGATACAGATGAATTCTTCACTGTCTTGGACATTACAGAGGTATTCATACCAAGGAAAAGCTGTGAAAATTACTTTCCCATTTTGTAACAGCATACAGGATCCCCTTTTTTCTTGGTAAAAATACCAACAGAAATTGCAGAGCAGTAGCTATCCAGGCTGGCAGCGGTGATGGACGTTCACCTCCATTGATGCTGAACTCCAATCATAGCTCACTTTGACCACATGCCTCTCTGCTATTAATTGCTATTTACTCACATGAGAGTCCAGTCACCTTAAACCTTGGGAAGCCCTGGGGACATGGACCAGTACTCGCTCTCCCATGCTGGCAGACACAAGTGACAGCTGAAGGCAAGTCATCAGCTGCCTTAAAAATTCATACCTCCAGAGGATTTGCCCCCATCCACTTCTGTTACTGATGCATTTTTATTTGTTGCGGTCTTCAGCAAGTTTTACCCATCAGCACCATGAGGTTTGGTTAAGCAATTCTACCCCATTAAGCAGATAATTGGAATGCCATGGAAATCTGACATTTTCTGCCCTGTTAGTAACAGTTGCATTTAGAGGAAGGAAAAAAAAAAAAAAGAGAGGAAAAGAGGGAAATTAGTACTCCATAATTCATTCACAAACCAAAAGGATCAAGGACATTTTGGATTATTTATTCACATTTATCAGTTTATCCAACCCTAATTACAGCTGCTAGAACATTTCCTTCTGCAATATTAATTATATTTCTTCCATGGCTGCTATTTCTATGAACAGAAGATGAAATATGTAAATTAGGTGATCAGATGCTATGGCAATATCACTGATAATTGTTTTTTACAACAGGTGTCGTTATCCTCTTAAAACAGTGCTAAAGGTTGGGCATAATTGCTGCCCTTCATTAACCACAGAGTACAGAGAGTTCCAGGAGAGACCTTACAGAACCAGGGAGCAGGTCCAAGGCATCCCCTGTCCCACAAGTAAGCCCAGATCACGCAAAACAAAGGCACATGTGTGCAGAAAGGTTTCTCTATTTGCAAAGGCTCGAGGATCAATTACAAACACAAAGAGGAACTGAGAAGCTAAGCAAGAAGGCTGCCAAGAAACAACAGATCAGAGTCAGGACAACACTAGGCATGCAGTCCTGAGAAAAACTAAAACAAAGAGACTCCTGCACCTACGTGCTGAGCAGCAAGGGCCTCAACGCTGCAGGCAATGACACTGACCAGCTGGAAATCCCGTGCTGTCAGGAAAACAAGACTGGCTCAACAAAGAAGAAATTAAAAGAAAATGTTCATTCCATCACCATTTTCTCCAGCCATGGAAACAATCTATCATGACACTTTATATTTAGCTGAAGATTTGCGTCAAAAAGAATAAAAACAGGAAGAGCACTAGTACCTTGGTCTTTTATACTGCTCCTTGTCTACTGCTTTTCTTTGGAGGTAACGCCTTCTTTCCATTTTGTAGCTAGTAAACCTGAAGCACAGAAAAAAAATAAAGATATACTAAAGCATTACTGTACAACAGAAGAAGAAACAACATTTCCATTACAGAAGCTCCTATAAAATCTATTAAAGCAATAAGTTCTTAAAATTACTTTTTATGGCATCTTAAAAAGAGAGAGAGAGAGAAAAGGAAAAAGACAAATACAGCACATTTAATTCCATAGAATCTTGGAGTAAATTATCTGTATGAAAAGATCCATATTAAAATTCAACAGAACATATACTGGCATTATCTCTGACTACTATACATCTACACATTCTTTGTTCGCATAAAGATCTTCTTCCTCAGAAAATAGCAGAGGAGATCTATCCCAGGTCTTCAGCTTTCTTACTTGCAAGTTTGAGAAGGAGAGGTTTGCAAACCATTCTTTCACTGTGTTCTTTCAGCAAAAGTCTATTTGGTCAGTCTTACGATTCTGGCTTCTAAGGTTAGTTGACAGTTTGCCCTTTCTATGTGGAAATTGAGAGGACTATCACAGATGCAAAGATTTGCTTTTTGAAAGAGAAGTATAAATATAAAAGGATTAGCACATTTGCCATTTAAAGTCCCAGCAACTTGCAGGATTTATTTTTATGAGTCCTGTTAATTGTTGCAGTTATAGGACAAAGTAAACTTTAACTAACAGGAAGCCGGTTTGCTTGTGTTTTGCTCTGGCAGAGAGAATAAAGCTGAGACAGATTTCTAGTTATAGCAAATGTTCACAATTTTGAAGGCCCAAAAAGATAATATATGTTTGCAGAAAGTAAAACAATTCCATCTGTGATTTGCTGCTCAAAAGGGGCAATCAAGAGGCTAAAACCCAACTTGGTGAGAGGACAGTTGCCCATTGGCAAGGAATGCTGTTTCATGAATTACTGGGGAGGATTCAGATTGCTGGTAGGAACACCCCGAAGCCTACTGCACTCTGGCAGGACACAATTATTACCCTAGTGTTGGTTAAAATATATTTGGCGGCCAAATGTTTCTATAAAGCTTCTCCAGAAGTGAAGCTTTTGAAGGGAATGCATTCATCTAGGCCAAGTTATGAATAAGCGAAAGCTTAAATAAGTAACTTCCAGAGCTTTGCATTTGCATCAGCTGTTCCCTCCTGTTATTGCCAAATTGTTTTTGTTAGGCAAAACTGTTTACATTTAACCTGATTATTTTGACTTTCTATTAAAAATACTAAAGCATTATGTTTAATAATTGATTTTAACTATAGCAATATGACTAGAATGAGACAATCAACTATTTTCAAAATACTTTAAAATAGGAATTTGATTTTCTAATACTTTTAAAACTTTGATTCCAATTCAGAACATCAATTTTCAAGTACAAGAATTTCTGTTTTCTAACCAGTCTTTGGTCAAAGTGCTTTAGGATTTTATAGTTTTTCAACCCAATTTGCAGTGTTTCTTCACCCAAGCAGTAAATAATATCTCTTCCTACGGCTCATTCAGAGTTCATTGCTAGACGTGTAATTCTGTAGGGAGTTCTTTTTTTATGGCTATGACATATTTCCTTACAAAATTTAACTTATTGAATTCCTTTGGTTCCTTAGCTGACCTGGGCTTGCCAGGGAGAAATATGTAGCTTAATATATTTGAGGCAATAAGAGTCCCTACACAGCTGATGAAGCAGAAGCACTGGCTACGGTTAATGGGGAGAGACAATCCCCTTAGCACATGCTTGGTGTGGTACCATGGAAATCTGAGCAAAGGAGACATTTTTCTTTGAATATTGCCTCCTTCAAAGCAAACTAAACTCCGGTCCTGCTCCTCAGAACCCTGCACTACTTTTTAAGACTGAGACATATGATGGATGCCCCACATTGTTTGAAGACAAAGCTGTTTATAAATATCTCAGCCTACGACAAAGGGCCTGAGCTCACTTATACCAATTTTAGCCCAGCTTTACATTAACTTCTCTGAAAGAAGATCTGTAACACATAAACTCTGGAGAGCAAAGTTTCTTCCAGAAACATGATCTACTTCCTGTATTTAAAAGATATTTATGCTCCCTCTGTAGTAGACTAAAGTCTGCAGGGATTTTTTTTTTTTTCCTGAGGAAAGATTGATTTATGATGCTCTATTCATGTTGCTATGTAGTCAGCCCTCTCTGAATTTAGAAGGTCTTTACCTTTTTACCTTTGACAGAAGGACTTATCAGTAAATGCACACAGAAAAAAGGGATCACCAGGATGAGGCTGTCACCCAATGACATCTGGACAGGCATGATGTCATGCAAACTTCTGTATCTCATAACACAGACTGTGAACAATATCACTTAAAAGACCAGGTATGTAGATAAGATACCCTGGCTTCATTTCAATGATCCTAGGTAATTAAGATATCTTCCCCCTCCTTCTACACCCTTGGAGCCCAATGCCTGCTTGCCCTCCTTTCCAGGCTTGCTGCGAAATATTCATAGTTCCTCAAACACGTACTACTCAAGCTAATGGACTCATATGTCTGAAAACTAGTGAAGAAGGTGAGCTGGAAGATTAGCGAAATGCTGCAGTAGGTCATCCATAAGAATCAGCTCTGGAGGGGAAAGCAGAGTCCATTAATAACAGAAGTGTTTCTTTCCACTTCAGAGGTCTCAAGGTGCAAAGCTTCAGATGTGCAAGACTTAACAGGCCTGTTGCACTTACAATTAGGGTGCACAGACAGGGGCATTTGGCACCAATGAAACGGTTTGTGGAGAAAATGGACTATTTCCATTATTTGAAAATGGGAGCATTAAGACACATGCCACAGGCAGAAATCAGAGGGAGATGACAGCCAACCGAGGGGCAGGACACTTGTAGCCAAGTCAGTGAGAAGCCCAGGCAGCAGGAGAGGAAGAGAAGAAATAAAACAATAAGAAACATCACAGAGGAGCAGTAGTGCAGTGGAAAGAGGGTTCAGTGTCACTGAGCCAAAATGCAAGACTGTCCAGGACCCAGAAGAAAGTCAGTGAAGCCAAAGCTGAAAATTAGCAAGCTGCACCATGGCCAGATTTACAAAAGTAGGGAAATGTGGTGAATTTGAAGCTGAAACAAAGGCTCAGCTCCTTCACAGGTGAGTCTCTGGGGTGTGAATGGCCTTTTCCCAGCTCAGCTGCTGCAAGCCAGCAAGGGTGATGCCAAATTACCATAAGACTGCTTCTACTGGTTTCTCCAGTCTGAAACTCACTCTTGGTAAGTTAGTGTTTCATACAAAAAAAAAAAAAGGTGGAAAGTTTATACCTCAGACATAAGCAATCAGCTTCCTATCTGAAATATATTGTAGTAGAACTCATGATGCTTAGGGAAAACTCACCAATACAATCTCCATAATTAAAAAGAAATGACACTACTCATTCAAAACAAATAAACTCTTTGAAACTGAAATTGCTTTCTTAATTACAAACTATTTTCCCTTTTAGCTCATTTTTTTTGTTCCTTATTTAATGTGACAAGAACTTAAATTTTGGTGGGCTTTTGGTCTAGATTTTGATATCACCTTCCTGACAAAGGTACTGTTGACTTTGTTGGTCTAGAAGTAGTAAAGTTTACTTTATATGGGAAATCTTTCCTTCATTAATACTAACAAAAGAGAGCTTCATCTAAGCTGGTTGTCTAAAACCAGTGAAACAGAGCAGAGGGAAGTAAAACTTCTATATTACTACCATTGTTTTTCCTATAAACCCTGGATAAACTGAACAGTTATTTTCTCCCTTATTTCTATTTTACCAAAAACTTCCTAGCCATCCTCCTAAAGCCAAGCATTATGTCTGGTTTTTTATAAGCTACATCATATCAAAGGGTAAAAGCCCACCTCTTAAATTGGTTTGGAACACAGACTTGGTTTGTATCTGCTCGAGAATGCTCACTTTAACACATATTGAACATGCTGGTAAAAATACATTATGTGTCAGGGAAGAAAAATTGCAAAAGATTAACTGTTGATGTAAAATAAGCTGTTGAGTTCATATAATGTGTGGTAACTGCATATACAAAAGGGTTTACTACAGAAATATGGACCAGTTTTATTACAGGAAGGAAATAAGTGAGCATGTTAGAGGAGTCAACATGAGAAACATAGATTCACAGTGTTCTTGGCACTAAAGTCACACTGGTGTAAAGCTGATTCACTTTTAATTTACATTAGTGCAAATTTCAACTAGTTGTGACTATTTGGTTCATGTGATGGTAAAAGCTCACTAGTTACTGATATGAAATGTTTCCCTCAGGGCAACTGTGAGAGAGTAATGAGTTCAAGAAGGCTGTTATCATTATGGCTGTGTCTCTTACTGTCCATACAAGAAAACCGGCTTCAGAAACCTAAACCAGTACAAGGTGCCACTTGATAAAATAACATATGAAAAAAGTAGGATAGAATAAAAGGTGTTGCATCTTAATACAACTATTTTTCTGCAAATAATGCAGGTGTAAGGCAGTATAAAAATCAGACCTCTTCCTCAGTCTATGTAAATGACAGTTTTCCAAATTGTCTTTATACTTGTTTCTCATGGGTGAATCACTTCCTCTGTTCTTGCTACACATTCTTCAGTAATGATGTAAACTACTGCCGTAAACGGTAGAAGAAAAGAAATATTTCCTTTGCTTCAACAGAGAAGTTTTCCTCATGGAAAACTAAGAGCTCTGACTATTTGGCACCTGCAGCTATTGCAACCTGCCAGCATGATCATCTAATAAAGTACAGAACAGTGGTAAACCTCTACTGAAGTCTCCCCAAATCAAATAGATTTTCAGCTTAGAACAACATGTACCCAAAACCTTGCAAAGTGATGTGAGATTGCAGCAATGAGCAAAATCAGAGCAATAGGTCACAAGCAATTGCACTGTCTTCTGGCCAGTCTTCCAGAAGACAAGCAGACATTTTATCTCTCAAGAGGGCAAATGTAATGAAAGGGCTTAATCCATTTGTTCTGTCCTCAAAAGCAAGGCCCAAATCTAGAAGACACATCTGTTTCATGTTGGCAATCAGTCATTTGTCAGCATTTAAGCCACCATAAATTCATCAGCCTGGAACACACCTGAGGGAAATCCTAGGACTGGAAGAGCAGGAATGTTGCTGGTTCAGTTGAAGATACAGTGACAGCTCTGTTAGGGAAAGTTCCGAGCCTCAGTGTCGGGCTCGCTCCTTTGAAACTTGTGTTACCAGACCTCATCCAAATCACACAGGCACTAAAGGCACACATATGCATACCATGCAAAAAACAAAGACCCTTTCTTGACCCATATACACAAGGAGAAAATGCTTTCCTTGGGGCCTATCCAGCCTGAATGATTCTGTGAGTACACTGTCATTTTTTGCCACTTCCTGATGTTGTGGATCACATTAGGTTCAACAAACCTGAAAACAAGGTGCAGCTCACTGCTTTTAGACAGCACAAGGCACCTCTGTCAGGGTGAGCTTCTGTTGCTGTCCACTTTTTCCCTGGAGGTCTCTAACCAGAGCAGCTAGCATCGCTCTCAGTGCCCGTGTGTGGAGGTTGGCATAACTCCAGTGTTTACTTCTGCTGATAAGAGGAAGATGTCCATACACTGGAGATGAAAAGCAACAAATACACTGGTGTTGCAGCACATTCTGTCTTTAATAAGCACTCAGAAAAACATGATGGCTGGACTCTTCCTGCCTCTGTAGACAATTAGGTTTAATGTCAGGTGTTTCAAGTGGCCTAAATGTTACTTAACATCAGGTACTGCCACATGAGACTGCAGGCAATCAGACTGATCACTTTTATTCCAGGGAGGTACCACCACACCTGTTCCAATATATGTCCTACAATACCTCTCTTTACACTGACAATTCCCATGAACACTTTGCTAAAACCAAACTGTATGTCTGTACACCAACAAAAAAGAAAGTAATGACTTAAATTCATTAAAAATACTCAGGTTATCCAAATTTCTGATTTCTTACAAATGTTTGCTATGTAGCTGACATCAAGCATGCCTTATATGACTTCAGTTGCAAACTGAAGCAGATAGGGAGGCAGATAGAAGTGACTCTCATCTTTCTCTGCTTAGCCCTCCCCATCCAGCAAGCAGCCTAGCTTGCACGTGCCACCCAAGCACACTACAGGGCACAGCACAGTGCTGAACTGGAAGTCTATTCCAGAAGATTATGCATCAATACATCAGTGAATGCTTTTAGAGACATTTTACTTATCTCCACTCCTCAATGTTATTTTTTACAGGAAGCCAAAAACAGTGTTAGAGAACAAAAGTCTTTAGAGGCTTTTGCTTAATACAGAGGTTTGGCTACCTTCTTCCTCTGCCCCAGAAAATGCAGTGTTTTCTCATATATTTGTCATACTCAAGCAAAGAGTGTATATTTGCTACACTCAGAACATTTGATTTAGGACATGTTCCGGTGTGACCTGATCTAGGTGAACCTGCCTTAGCAGAGGGTTGGGCTGGATGATCTCTAGAGGTCCCTTCCAACCCCTACCATTCTGTAATCCTGTAAAATCATATATATAGAAATTCACTGAAATCCCATTTGCATTTCCTGGGGTTTTTTTGTTTTTTTAAATATAGGAAAATATTACTGATATTGTGCAGGATGGCAAAGGCCTGAAAAGAGCAATACACAGGTGCTACTTTATTTGTTTCTTTGGCACAAGCAGTGAGCTTTGCATTTTTTCTGTTAGAGTGAGATGCAAATTATACTGGATATACCTAGCACCAAGGCCATCCAAGCCACATTTGACACATAACTTGTGGAAGGCCATTGCCTACTGGAGAGGGAGGTAGGTGGCCAAGTAGAATACTGTTAGAATATCTCAAATCATGCTAGATGCTTTCAAAATGCTGAATTGTTTCCCAAATATGGTTTCTTCCAGTGAAGAAAAGCAGGCAGATTCCTAGTTTAAAAAAAGAAGACTCCATATTCAACTCCTCTCTCCTTCTGCTTCATTTTAAAGTTAATTTTCTGCTAGAGTTCAGAAGAACATTTCCTTAGCTGTGAAGCTCATTTGTGTGTTCAAAAGCCTGGAAATCCCTCAGTCCATATAATTTAGCTCTAAGCTGCCACTGCAGGCTTCACCTTCAGAAGCAAATTAAAAATCTTAACAACCTCAGGTAGATAACTCATTTTGAATGCACCTTCTTAGATTTAAGGATTCATGTGCAAGAGTTCACGTGGGTCGTTGGATGCCTCTCTGTAAAACAGGCCAGGCCACTCAGAAAACAGACATTTGCCAAAACTGCTTGTGGGTGCATCAGCTAGTTTTACTATAAAAAGAAAAGTTCTGTCGAAGCTGAAGGCAAATGTTTTACTTTCATAACATGATGGTTCCTGGATCTAAAACTCACTCATTCACAGTTGTTAACATTTCTCAGGGCTAAGAGTATGTCATTAAGAGTGTAGCAATGTCAATGCAACAACGCATAACAAGTAACAAACCGGTTTCAGTGAAGCATTTATAATGACGGATTGTTACCGATTTTTAAATACTTGTCATACTTCCTTATATCTGGAGTTAGGAGACATCGTTACAGGCTCCTTGACTGATTTAACAAAACACATACCTTTACCCCTGTGATAGCTGCCTTGAGTCCCTGCACAGACAAGGGGAGCAAACAGACACTTGTGGGGCATGATGCTCGTGTCCCGATACGAATGCCAGCAAAAGGCAAATGAACTGAGTAATGAAAGGACCTGTTTCTTCCCCTGATGATAACAGGCATGCAGGGTGATCAGCTCAGCTCGTGGAGACTGGGGACTTTCACATTCAGTAAGAAGGGTCCACTAGGATCACCTCCTGCCTTCACTTTGGTAATGGCCCCAGGCACTGCCACAGATTGAAGGGAAAAATACACAAGCAGAAGGCCAAGGGCTCAAGCTAGATGGTGTGAAACGTGTTAAAGCAGCACATTCCACTCTTCACATACATTTTCTTCTTTTTTGAAAAGCAAAAAGCGAGTATTGTTATTTTTTAATGTAGGTCCTTTCTCATTACCTTCAACCAGACCGAGAAGGACAGCTGAGACCGAGCAGTTACACTGAAATACAGGAAAACATGCTCTGCTTTCTGTACCCAGTAGGCAAGGCTGGGATGTTTGTAAACAGGAAAACAACTTTGATTTATGCTGTTCAGGAAAGATACTTTTGTCTTTATAACTGGAAATATAGCTCTTTGTAAAGTCAAAATTTCTCGGGGTAAAAGTAATTTTTCACTTTTTCATTAGAACACAGAAATGAAATGCCTTTGAATTATGTCAGCCTGAACAGAAATGTCTCAGATGAATTTGTGGTGTGTCAGTTCAGCACTAAGCTGCATCCATTTGAATTGCTGCAGTGCTGCACACAAGACTTCAGCACACCATAGGCTTTCCCAAGAGGACGGTTTATCACGCTGCCCCTTTGTCTGAAACATTACACCTAGATGGGTAGTACATGACTGTGGTGCAGCCAAACAGGTTCAGTACAATCAAGACACTCAACCTGGAGAGAAAAACTGAAAACAGAGGACCTGGGAATAAAAATCTCACAAGATCCAGATTCTCAGTCTTCTGCACACATTTAAGGTTTAAAAATAAATACATAAAATTAAAATAAGTTTTTCATTTCAGTTAATCAAGAACTATGAGTAAATGTGAGACTAGAAGTTTGGGACTTCCTTAAACTGTCTCAACTTATCATTCCAAGTCATAAAGAAGAAAAATGAGAAGAATTAGAATTTTCCACCAGATGCAAATTCTGGTCTTAATCCCATCTACAAGAACGACCTCAAGTTTTCTGCATTTAAGATGGATCCAGAGAGGAAGTGGAAAAATGAGATTTTTCACTCTCAGCATTAGTATTTCAATTTATCACTGATTCAGGAAGAACGGAGCCTACTGATATACATCAGGGCAGTGTTTTCAAAATAAAAAATAGCCACTTTTTTTTTTAGATTAAAAATATATTTAGTAGAAAATAAAGAAATCCTGTAGTAGTTATCTCTAGGAGCTATAATTATAGTTCACCTCTTTTCAAGATAAACCTGTGATTAACAAGATCTTTGCTAAGAACCAAAATCGTATTTAGACCATCCTATGTTCCAAACCTTTCTTATCTTGTTATATTTCTGAAGATGAGATTCCCTCCTATGTGAAAGATTCATTGAAGGACAGGTGCTTAGAATAAAAGTGACAATGAGAAGCTGATGATTTTCATGTTAATTTAACAAATAATGAGAAATAATTTAACACTAACTCGCTTTAATTATAAAAGAAGAACATATTTTTCCTTTGATTTTGAAACAGCACAAGTAGAGCCAATGCTTGAAACAGATGCTTCAGGCAATCTCACACATTCCCTTATCACCTTAACATTTTATATATGGGTGGTATGCACATTTACTTGCTCTACATGCCCAAGGGTCAAAATATGGTGTAGGCTGCACAATTAGGGTTATCAAATATTTATGAAGATGTATAACTCTGCTAGATATGCTTTAAGGGCTCCAATGCAAGAAACGATGTGTGTGTCGAGGAAAACAATCTGCACAATACAAAGGCTATCCACATGAAATAGTTGCTGGGAAGTTTGTTCAAATAATACCACCCACCTTCTGCTTGTTTTTATCCCAGGCTGTCCAAAAAAAACGGTATTACTGAAAAAAAAAATAAAGTAGTAGACTACAGATTTCTGCCTCAATTCACTCCTTTCTAAATATCTATATTCTGAAGTGTGATGGCAGTGCTTTTCTTCTATCTCCTATGGTTGCAACTTGATGCACAGATTGCACATACAGAGATAAAGCATTTAAGAATGTGCCACCATGAACATAGTTAATTTCATATGTCTTGCTAGAAGGCAATAGGTTTCCCCTCAGGATGCAGAGTCAGCCACAGTTATTTCCAGATAATTCACGAAACAATTTTATAGTCTCAGGATCTCAAATTAAGGTGTAATGAGGTAGAGGAGATTTATGTGCTATCATAGCATCTGATAAGTAACTTTCAAAGGAGTATTAGATAAAATGGTCAGACATGTACTTCACACACACCGTTTCTAGAACCTATCCTCTGCTCTACATGTCAGGAAAAAAGCAGTTGATAAATTACTTGTAAATACAAGAGAGTTCCTTGATTAGTGGCCAAGGGCTCCAGCTACTCCTGAGAGCATGAAGCTGCCTGTTCAATGCCAGCAATTCATGCCTGTCTAAGGATCTTTCAAGGAAGTCCTCATCACAGAGAGGCTTTCAGTTTGGGGTCTGCAGACCTGGGGCATGCAGTGTCTTCCTAAGGTAACCACAAGGAAAAGTTAAGGAAAACAAGACTATTAATGTAAATGGCTTGCATGTGTCAGTACCTCAACTGAACGAGGTGTCTGGCCCATTAAAGAAAAAACAAAAAGCCCTCAGCCGACTTTAAGTCTGTATGTGGAACCACACCATTTTATATGGAGAAGTAGGATTGCCTCCAACAAAATTAGAAAAAAAACTGACATTTAATGACAGTTGTTTCTAACATGTTCTCTGCAATAATATCAATCTCATCTTTTAGATTGCATATCATTTGCTGTCCTGTCATTTTGCTACTGTTTTCATTTCAGAATTAACTGTGTAAATTAACTCTTTGTCGCAAGAAGCAGTGGACTTTTCAGGTGGAAGTCTAGCTGTGAAGGTCAACTTTCCCACTTAAGCGATAGTCCTAGATCCTTCTGACCTTGCACAGCCTAGTTTTTAATCAGTAAGCAGACTCCTTTGTGGCTACTATGTCTGCCATAATCTTCAATAGATCAGGATGGTTGGGTGAATGGGGGGCATCAAGTGAGAGACTGTCATGGTGCTTCTTTGCTAGCTGGGTCAAACCACAGCACATATCCACTCTATTTTGTAAAACATGTAATGACTAAACACTGGACTGTCTTTGAAGAACCCCTAGATCCCCATCAACTGAATACATTTTCTGGGCTATTTGCATATTTGATTAAGTTCTGCATACCATCCATATTCCTCTTGAGTTTCCACTGACTTATTTTCAGGGTCAATGCCCACCTAGCTGTCTGCAAGCAAAATGAACGTGTCAGAAAGCACAAACAAAACTCCAAGGACACAGACATTCTAATAAATGTCACTCCTGAGGAGCTGTGCTTGAGGCGGCCCTTTGTACTCCCAAATCAGTTGGTGTCACCAGAGGAGCAAAGCTCTGCTTGGGATTTCTCACAGCCACAGTTGGATGGAACAAACGAACCCAAGGGACCACCACTGAACAAATACTATGACCAACTCTGGTATAACCAGACTGTAATCATTCCTGCTTGGGTTTGCACTGAAGTTGGCTCTCACGTATCTTTGTGAGACCAGTACCCTAGAGGCAGAACCGAAACTGCTGCACGTATCTTTTGCAAGAATCAACACTTGACAAAGTATCCTGAAATGTGTTTCTCTGCCAGAAGTTATACAGCACCAGGTTGAACCAAAAATTCCTTGTTGCTATGGTTGCCACTTGCTCTAAATCTCTACTACTCCTTGCTGAACACCAGCAAAGGAGAATAAAAACCATATACAACGCTTGTAATTGCCTTGTGCATATTTTAGCATTTCTCTTTGGTGGCTGCTTTAAATTATGCAGTAATATTGCTGGCATGTTTCTCCAGTCCCTCTTCCCTAAGAGGATACATTTTAGTGCTGAAATTGGACACTGGGTGTAAGAATCACACATTTGAATGTTTTTTTCAGTAGCAGATGTGTCACATGTAATGTATTACAACTCAAGCTGTAAAAATTAAGTGACATTTGCATTCATTAAGCATACATGAAATCTAATTCCATTAGGTCCAGTGGTATTAAGGTCTGTCTGTTGCTGCTGATGTTACAGCTTAAAGACATTATATCTTCTGGCTAGATTCTGTTTCATAACCTAATAAAGATGGGAATTACATGCTGGCTTGATGCCTTTGCAAATCCATCTCAGCGAACGTACAGCATGAAAGCTGAAGATGAAAATTATTTATATTCATCATTGTCCAAAAATATTAATTTACCAAAAAATGGTTTAGCAGATTAAGCAAACTACAGGCACTATGCACACAGCAGAACTAATTTAAAAGACAACAATATGATCTGCTGAAGCTAAACCTCACTTCTAATCTTCCTGCTTTGTTACAGATATGATACAGAAGAACCGTTAACATTTCATCAAAGCTATTTAAAGAACCAAAAGCTGCAGTTATATTTCAGTCAACTACTAGAAACGCTGATCTGCACATTCCCCCAGGAAAAATCACGGATACTTTGCTTTTTAGATTACTGTGTTTTTAGCTGGCATAGATATTAGATAAAGGAAGGCAAAATGTGAAACAATTTGAATTGCACCTTTATAACTCATTCTGCTGAAAAGAAAGTTTGTCTACAAGTACAGGCCCAAACTCAGCAAATAAACCAATGCAGACAGATCACTTTGGCGCGCATGAAGTTTCACAGAGGACGTCATGACTGAGAACACAAGATTGCCTTCCCTGATGCCCTCAAATCAAACCTACCAATTAAAAAGCATTAACTGCATTTTCACTGTCGTTTTCTGTGAGATGAATCCAGGTGTCAGCATAAGTTTTCACCCACAGTCCTTAATTTCCAACTGTCAAATTAAAAAGGGTGCTTATCTTCCAAAGTCTTGGATTTCTGCTCTGATTCTTAACAGCATTGTCAGGCTAGTCCTCCTGGCAGAAGTACCAGCAAAATGTTTATTTCTGAACAGTAAAACTATTACTATGAAGATGCAAGAAACAAAAAGGGTTTATTTCATTATTAATTAATTAATTAAGCCTTATTTTCCTATAAGTGGTCCAAGATGGAATTTTCCATAAATTTCTCAGCTACAAAACACGACTTCAATGGCATATGTGTCCACCACAGGCAAGAGATTACTATTTTTGCCTTTTCAAGGACTCTTTGTGGGCAATCTTATCTTTGTTTCACTTTAAAACATGCTAAGTGTATATATTTTATGTACATACATATACAACATTAAAATATAAAATTAAACTCACAGTAGCTTTATTTTCCAAATCATTCCATTACCTCTTCAAAAAATTCCTCAGCTACCAAGTTAGCCTTTGAAATTCTTCAGCTCTAAGCTAAGTCATCCATATCTTTCTCCATAGTCAACAAGGAGAGATAAGAATGCTCAGAAAACAATCTCATTTTTAAATATGTGACCTTGATAAGAGAGTGAGCGATTTTGGAGGTAACTGTTTCCTTCTAGAAAACCATGCACTGTACAGCTTAGATCACTAACTCTTACAAACCCCAACTTAACTGAGATCTCACTTGGTATCTACTTTAACTGGAATCCACCTTGAGAGTAAAGTCTCAGCAGAAAGTTTCCTATTAACTTATTGCAACATTGAGGGAAGAGGTTAAGAAGTTATACTTCTCTTTATTTATGAGTCAACATAAACCATTTAATCTATGACAGGAAAAAAAAGCAATCAGGGAATGACTCAGCAACAAACAGACCAGGTTGCCTTGTATCCAACTTGGAGAAATAGCCATAATTGTAAAGTCCCAGTCATATATAGGAAGAAATTAAAGGAGTATCTTTTCAATGAAGTTGGAAAAAAGGGTTATTTCATTTTCTGTTCTATGTTTGTCATGTTTTCACATTGGTGTCTGCCTGGAACTTGACAGACCACAAAATAGGAGTCTACTTCTATGATCCTTAAAGCTGGAGAAACGCAGAAAACTGTTTAGAAACTCTGGCCACTTTGCACTGCTGAAGTGATACAAAACATGTAGAAAAGGCCCTCCAGGGGAAGCTGAGGTCACTCCTGTCTATAGCTTCTCTGCAGTGTTGATCTACATCAGCCTATCCTAGCCCTTCAGTGCTCTGTGCCAGACCTCTGTAAAAGCCCTTGTTTTGATGCACTGTGGACTCTGAACTGGGAAACATTTTGGGCCAGAGCAGTGGTGGAGGGGAAGGAGATTTTTCACGGCTGCTCACAGCCCAACATAGGAAACTGCCCTTCATTTACAGAGTACATTTACCTTCCTTCTCCTCTCCCTGGCCCAGCACACTCTGTAACGAGAAGCATGTTTTATGTAAATTGTTTCCCAGTAGAGTCACACATTATTAATGCAGACAGCTCTAAAGGGAGAAATCCACGGTATTTAGCAGCAAGAGATGTTAATGAAAATGTCATTAAAGAAGTCAATCTGCAAGCCATGAAATGGCCTCTTTACCTTTTTTTTTTTTTTTTTTTTTTTCCTTACGCACCTCTGCATCTCTGGATGAATTTTCCTCAAGTTAATCGTATTTGGCACAAAGTCACAGCTTTACCTCGAGGGGGGCATCAGTTTCTGACAAACAGGTCATATTTGAGAGGGAGGCACTATTTAAACATTTTGAAAATGTGTCAGAAATACATTTAGTACATATGAGACTAAATGGCGAGACTGAGGAAGGAGAGACTGCAATGACTGGCTGTAGGCTCAGCAATTTCCAGCAGCACTGAACTGAAAGTTGAAACGTAACCCCTGCTTTGCCATGTATTTTGCAGAGTTGATGACTGAGAATCTCACTTGCTTACATCTTGCAAGTTCTTTATGCTTGTAATTCATATTGTTCACTGGGGTATCTTTCTGGTCACATCTATGTCATAAGGATCTGCTTAGATGATTCCAAAAGTCTAACAGAACAATTGTGATAAAAGTTTACCTGCCCCTTCAGACTACTTATATCTCAGCACAACTTACTATATTAACTAAAAGAAACTGTCTGATAAACTAACTCAAACTGGCAATGAGCACGCCTTTTTCCTCCATTTCCTGAAGACTTTCAGGAAACAGCCCTTTTCAGGGCTTTTCTATGGAAAAAGCAGCTATTGGTATCAGAGAGAGGGCATTCTGATCTGGGTGCACATTTGCTGATTGTGGCTACTATGCATAAGTTCTAAAGTAATTAGTTACCTTTCTCCTCAATTCTGAGGGCTATCTGCATTTTATACGTGTGGTTATAGTAAGCCAAAAAGCAATGTGGATAAAGTCAGTATCTTTTATTAAAACAGTCACTGTATTTATAAAAATAGCCAAGATTTTATGCATATAGGACACAGTGAAAGCTTATGTCCAAAAGTCTGTCTGGTTTTTTCCTAACAATATTATTGGTGTATTTAAAATATCTTAGTACTTAACTCACACATCCTATCTCCCTTGGCAGAGCTATGGCCTAAAGTCCATAATCACAGCATCGTAGATGGGTTGAGGTCAGAAGGAAGCTCTGGAGATCAGTTCATCCAACCCTCCCATGCAAGCACAGCTACCTAGGGTTGGTTTCTCAAGACCACATCCAGATGGCTTTTGAATATCTCCAAAAGCTGGAGACTCCACAACCTCCCCAGGCAACCTGTGCCAGTGCTCTATCATCCTCACAGTAAAAACCTGTTGCCTGATGTTGAGGCAGAAACTCGTGTTTAAATATGCTGTTTAAACTGTATGTTGACCCTTCTTTGTGCTCAGTACACACCATCCTGGCTTGCCAGTACATTCCTTCTCCTGTCAGCTTGGAAACAGATTCAGGATTTTACACCTCAATATTACAATCCATCGGTGCCAAAGGGGAAAATTACAAGGAGTCTGGGTTTTCTCAGTGTAGAGTGGCAATTCAACACAATGGGGCAAAAAATGGCAAAAAAAACCCAAAAACCAAACCTGCCAGGAGCAGCATTTCCCCATTCTGCAAAGAAGCAGAGGCACAGAGAGACTGCCACCAGCGTAAGCCTGTTCCCCTTTCCCCTGTTACTGTACTTGGCAAGTAGAAGGAAAGAGTACTGAAAATGTTCACACCAGGCAGTAATACACAGCCAGTGGTGGGTGGGGGAAAAGCAAAGCAAAGCTGTTACTTGACGAAGTGTTAAGAAATAAATGGAGGTCCAACAGACAGACAAAATGTAATGATCAAAAAGAACGCTGCTCTTTTTGCCTTTGAAATTCGCACCCCAGTTTGGCAGGGGAGGCCAGTAGCATGTTCCAGCTGCCACTGGATGCCTGTGGGAGAGCTGGCAGTGCTGTGGGAGAGCCCACAGCGATTTGCTGCAGATCGTCCCTATATCCAGCTGCTACTTATTGTGCAGAACACATCCAATGTTATGCCTCAGTGGATGCACTTCGCTGTCATGCTTGATCAAAAGTGTTGCCTTGCAGCAATCTTAGCTAGAGAGAACCCCAAGCAGTTTTATAAGTAAGAAGTCACCCCAAGGTGACACTTGAGAGAAACGACATTAAAGTGTGCTCATCTCTCTTGTGTCCCTGGCTACTTCAGAAGCTCACAAACAAAGCCTAGCTGGTACGTAGAGAGTAAAAGGACTCTTATGCCCTTGCTTGTGTTTTATCAGTGCTTCCTAAGTAGAAAACTAAAATTGCTGACTCTAGTCATGAACACTGGAGTTTTAAGTAAAGATAGTTGAGTAAAAGATTCATTTAAAGCATATTTGAGTAAAGATAAAAATATGTAAGCTAGTGAGTTCACTCTTTCTCAAACCCAGGGAGAAACCAATGGCACAGAAATGACACTTTGGGCCTGGTCTCAAGGGGCAAAATAGATTAGTTACACACAAAACAGACATATATCCATGCACACAGGTAGGCAATTCCCCTGGGATATGTAAACTACAGTTCCCCAAAGATTTTCCTTCAGCTCCAAGGAAATGCCTCCATTGTGCACAGAGGTGCGAAGCAGAGATGCCCAAGCTCACTCCAGAGCCAGCAAAAGCCCAATCAGTACAGGATAACAGTGTCTGCGCTAAAGCACCCAGCTGACACGAGCCAAGCGCTCGCTCTCCATATGCGGGTCTAAGGCACCATGCCATCTCTGCACCACATTGCTACTGCTCAGCACAGAGACAATCTCAATGTGGGGAGAAGGAAATGCTCACTCCTTGAATCCACTGCATGCAAAGAGCAGACAGGTCCTATGAAATATCTTTTTGGTCAGTGCTTACAACATTACTGCCAAGACCACTCCTCTATTCAGTCTGCCTATAGTATTCTCACTATTCTAATTAAAAACTGATTTTCTCCCCATTAGTACAGTACCCACAAGCAGACAAACAGGTTAATTTCTCTTTATGCTTTTGTCTCATTCTTGCAGCTCTGTGTCCATCTGCCACAATCAGGAACACAAATCCCAGACGATAGGCTGCAGCCAGCAGCCAAGAATGGGTTAAGAGAGTCTCTTGGGCAAAATAGAAAATGCCATTTCACTGTGAGTAGCTGAGATAGGACTTGTCTTGGACAAAAGCACTTGGGGTGGAACTAACAGTGTTATTTATCTCCTCAGTATGACAAACGGTTGAAGGTTAGGATTTGTTAAAGATTCATCATTTTTTTCCTCATGTGTTTAGAAGTTGTGTAATCCCACACAGAAGCCCTCTGAGCAGACCTCTTCTGAAGGCAGGGAAGAGTCCTCAGGTGAGAAAACAAGCATGGCAGCTTTTCAGACACACTTTCCAGACAGTAATCATTAGAAAGCAAGCAAGACTGCTTCTCTCCTTTCCCAACCAGGTCAGTAACAGGAATCCCAGGTCTGTGCTATGTTGGAGGTCACCACAGACACTAGAATGTTTTTTTGGGGTTTTTTTTTTTACAGTTCATATCACTTTTAATCTGCTCACATGGATCTCAGTAAAGCCACCAAAGCTATGCTTTGTCATCAGCCAGCCCCAATACTTGTGGCATCAAGTATTCTTAGATTTCTCTTAAGTAAAAATGGGGGAAGTAGCTATTTCCTCTCATTTTTCATCCACATGGAAGTGGAAATTTCATGCTTTGGAAATTCTCTCTTTTTACTACACTGTGCACCAGGGTCTTGGGCCCCAAAGTCCTCTGAAGAGCTAAGATACAAAAAAATGCACATCAGACACCACCCAGCTGTATAAAATGGACCACCCTGAAAATAAAATAGGTCTTTGGAAATCTACCAAAAGTATTTGCAATCCAAAATACAGCAAAATTAATTTAATCTTTCTAACCTCTTTGAAAGACCCGATGCTGCCACTTAGAGATAGTTCTTCAATTAAATGTGGAGGTTTTTTATCAGAAAATAGTGAGTGACTGAAACAAGTGTTTTGCAGGGAAACACAGTAGCATTGCCAGAACTTCTGTCAGGACAGATTTTTCATCTCCAGGATGTGATTTATGGTCAAAAACTGAGAGAGGCTTAGAATCGACCATAGCCTAAAGTCCTGAGCTCTCACAGACCTGAACTTAGGAACCCTGTGCACTAGGCAGGTACTATAAATCACCAAGCTATTAACTACTTACCAAAGTCAGCTGCTCACTTTCACAGGTTGACACTGCTCCATTTTGCATTAAAAAAAAATCAAAGATGGTAAAGGAGATTCCTGATATTTCTGTGGTCAGGCTACTTTTCTGGAATGTGGGAGGCCAACAACACTGACTCTTTTTCACCTGATGTGAATTGATTAATGAACTGTTAGCTATGCTAAGTGAGGATGTTTCTTTCTGCATTCTTTTTTTCCCATAAAAATAGAAGGAACTTGGTTTCAGCTCTGTGCAGAACAGGAAAGGGTTTGTGTTTTGTTTCATTTTGTTTTTTAAAAAGAAAAAAAACCCTTAAAGTTGTGTACAACTAGAAAATCGCCTCTCACCCAGCTGTTAGAGATGACTCACCCATGTAAGATGGGTGTAATTTTCTTTTGGGACACTCAATAGCTTCCAGGTGAGCAGCAGTGCAGCACATAATGGGCACATGCTGAACTGTAGAGGCTTCTAAATTAAGCCTGGATTAAATGAGGCTCCTCAGAGTTTGGGAGCAGAGATCCCAGTTTAACATGGACATCGAGAGAGCTGCAGGAGCTGAAGGGTATTAGGGTATATACTTCACCTATCTCTTTATCAAGGCTACTGCTTCATGCTTAGGGGTGATCAGGACTCAGGAAAGAGAATTTTTTTTTTTTTAGGCAGCCTGCTCTGGATGGGTGCAATGAAATGAAACATTTGTTGTAGAGGGGCCACACATTTTTGCAGTTTGGTTGGATCTAGGTCCCACCTCAGCCTTAAATCAACTGTGGGACACAACAGCTCATTCCAATCAGTGCCCCTGCTTTCACCTTACCACAGGTTAACCAGGGGCCATCATACAACCAGTTATTGTTTCATGTAACCAGCAATAAAACTACCTGTCTGGATCACTGCATGCTTGTATATCAACAATAGGACATGATTTAGGAGTTCTTGGTGCCACTGTTTCAGATATGCAATGAAGCATAGCCACTGTGTCAAAAGCTGCTCCTGGGGACAAGATTTGGGCAAAGTGGAGTGTCCCCAGGAGACTTCAGCTTCACAGTTGTTTCTGAGTTGTGCCATTGCAAATACAGTCTGCCTATATAAATATATGCACATGTATGAGCTAATGAAGGCAGGAACACCTGCTTGAGGCCTGGAATTTTTACCTCTGGGCGTCCCAGGAGAGCACAGAGGATGGTCAAAAGAAGCAGGCTACCTCCTTCAGCCTGTGGACAATGAGGTATCTGCACAGTCCAGTTTGCTGTGTTTTCCCATGTTAGCTGAGCTGGAGGACCGTGTAGCATTAAACCTCTTGCAGCTCTTCCCAGAAATCTTACCTGAAAATTTCTTACCTGAAACCCCCTCCTTCTCCTCAAGCCTGGGCAACCTTCCTCTGCAGGCCCCAAGCAAGGTGTCTGTGAAATTGTCAGGTCTCAGGATCCACCAACTTCAAGACAGGAACATATCATTTCTCTTGCAGCCACTCAGCAGGCATAAGGGCATATCATGCCTGAATGTATATTGTCACTTGTCCCTCAGCTCTTTCACCTTTATTTCCTCAAGCAGTCACAGAAAAAAAAAAAACAAAACAAAACAAAAACCGCCAAACTTGAAGCCAGTAACTTTATTAAAACTACATGCTTCACCTGCAGCTGGAGTATATTCTACTGAGAAATTATTCCCTTTGCAGATTAAAAGTCAGATGCAGTCCTTTTGTATAGAATAAAACTGAGTCCCCTCCAACCAAATTGTACCTGGCTGTCTGAGGATCTCCTGAAAATGTCCAGCTCATCAAAGCACTAAGGCCACACAAAGGAGTTGCCTTAGAACAAATCCCTACCACAGCTAGAGTTTATTGCTCTTTGGGCTTCTGCCACTTGTCCAAAACAGGTAGAGAGCTGGGAGAAAACATGATGTAAGTAGATGTTGTTCTAACTTTTCCAACTAGTCCTCACTCACATCACGCAAGGAAGAGCATGAAGCTGCCCTAGCATTCCTCCAGGAACTACTCCAAGAACAACTTGAAGACTTGAAATGGCTGAAGGCTCACCATTCTTTAGAAAAAAACAGGGACAGTTGCTCTTCCCCTTTCACTCCTCCAAAGTAACACTTTTAGACTGGTTCTTACAAACATGAAATATCATTTTTCTTCTGACAATTTCCTATGAACTTGCAATAATTCTTAAGACCTGAGAGCTGAGCAGAAATCCTTTGGGATGTAAATTGTGCTGCCATCATTTCAGATGTTCTGACTGACAGCTGACACATAGTGACAGTAAACATGAAATAACACAACTATGTTTATCTGCACATACCATTTAGCTTGTGGCCATCGTCACAGTAGATAAAACTCTCATGTCCCATTTGAAGAGACAGGTAAACAGATTTATCTTAAAATAAGAATATCAAACACCCATAGTATTTCCTGTGCAACAGACTGTATGTACTTGTGCATATGTGTATGACTGACAGTGCTGGAATATTTCAACACTAAAATGACACATCCAGAGGTTGGTAAATTAAATAATCATTCATTAATTACCATAGAGATGCAGATGCAATCACAGTGAACAAAGAAGGAATGGGACAGGTGTGTGGTGGGGGGAGAAACAGAACAAATGCTGACAGGAGCAAGGCTCTGCATTGATTTTTCATAGAATCATAGAATGGTAGGGGTTGGAAGGGACCTTTAGAGATCATCTAGTCTAACCCTCTGCTGAAGTAGGTCCACCTAGATCAGGTCACACAGGAATGCATCTTGAAGACCTCCAAGGAACAAAACTCCACACCCTCCTTGGGCTGCCTGTGCCAGGGCTCCCTCACCTGAACAGTGTAATAGTTTTTTCTTATGTTTAAATGGAACTTTTTGTGTTCCAGCTTCATCCCATTACCCCTTGTCCTGTTGCTAGCTACCATAGAAAAAAGGGATGCCCCAACCTGTTGACATCCGTCATTTATATACTTACTAATGACATACCCCCTACGTCTTCCCTTCTCCAGACTAAACAGCCTGAGGTCCTGCAGCCTTTCCTCATAAGGAAAATGCTCCAGTCTCCTGACCATCTTGATGGCCCTGTGCTGGACTCTCTCCAGAAGTTCTCTGTCGCTCTTGAGCTGGGGAGCCCAGAACTGGACACAGGACTCCACACGAGGCCTCACCAGGGCAGAGTAGAAGGGGAGCAGAACCTCCTTCAACCTGCTGGCCACACTCTTCTTGATGCATCACAGGATGCCATTGGCCTTCTTGGCCATGAGGGCACATTGCTTATAACTCATGGTTAGTTTGTTATCAACTAGGACTCCCAGGTCTCTCTCTGCAGAGCTGCTCTCCAGCAGGTCAATCCCCAGCCTGTACTGGTGCATGAGGTTTTTCCTCCCCAGATGCAGGACTCTGCACTTGTCCTTGTTGAACCTTCTGAGGTTCCTCTCTGCCCAACTCTCAAGCTGGTCGAGATCCCGCTGAATGGCAGCACAACCTCTGGGGAACCAGCCAGTCCTCCCAGTTTGGTGCCATCAGGGAACTTGCTGAGGGTACACCCTGTGCTCTCATCCAGGTCGTCTTTGAAGATGTTGAACAAGACTAGCCCCAGAACCAATCCCTGTGGAACTCCACTGGCCACAGGCCTCCAACTCGACTCTGTGCCATTGATCACCACCCTCTGGGCTCTGTCATTCAGCCAGCTCACTGTCCACTCATCCAAACCACACTGTCTGAGCTTTCTGATGATGATGTTATGGGAGACGGTGTCAAAAGCCTTGCTGAAGTCTAAGTAGATGACATCTGCTGTTCTCCCCTCATCTAGCCAGCCAGTTATGCCCTTATAGAAGGCTATGAGGTTGGTCAAACAGGATTTCTGCTTGGTGAATCCATGCTGTCTCCCTCTGATAACCATTTTTTCTTTATATGTTTAGTGATGACATTGAGGATGAGTTGTTCCATCACCTTTCCAGGGATGGAGGTGAGGCTGACTGGCCAGTAGTTTCCTGGGTCATCCTTCCTGCCCTTTTTGCAGACTGGAGTGACATTTGCCTTTCTTCAGTCCTCAGGCTTCTCACCTGTCCTCCATGAAAATGATGCAGTCACATCAGCAAGCTCCCTCAGCACTCTCAGATACATCCCATCAGGACCCATTGACTTATGAGCTTTAAGCTTGGCCAATAAATGTTTAACCTCTTCCTCTTCCACCCAGGGCAAGTCCTCTGCTGTCCAGACCATCCTACTATCCTTACTGGGCTTCCTGAGGGCCAGCCTTGGCTGTAAAGACTGAAGCAAAGAAGGCACTCAGTACATCGGCCTTCTCTGCATCCTTGGTCACCAGGGCACCCTCTGTGTTTAGCAGCAGGCTCACATTCCCCACTATATTCCTTTTGCTGCTAATGTACCTGAAAAACCCTTATTTTCCCTAAATTTCCTGGCTAGGTTTAATTCTAGAAGGGCTTTAGCCTTCCTAGTTGCACTCCTGCATGCTCTCACAATGTTCCTATTCTCTTCCCAAGATGTCAGCCCATTTCCATCTCTCATAGATGGCTGCTTTCTGCCTGAGTTGTCCCAGAAGATCCTTGCTTATCCATGGAGGCCTCCTACCTCCTTTTCCTTCCTTCTTATGCATTGGGACACACTGATCCTGGGCTTGGAGGAAGTGGCACTTGAAGACTGACCACCTCTCTTGGGCACTTCTGCCTTCTAGAATCTTATCCCATGAGAGATCCATGCAAGCAGGTCTTTGAAGAGGCCAAAGTCGGCTCGCCTGAAATCCAGAGTCACGGTCCTGCTTTGTGTTCTGCCTCTTCCACACAGGATCTTGAGCTCCACTATCTCATGGTCACTGCAGCCGAGGTTGCCTCCAGCCTTCACATCCCCAACCAGACCTTCCTTATTTAGCAGCACCAGGTCCAGCAGCACACCCCTCCTCGTTGGTTCCCCAATCACCTGTGACAGGAAGTTGTCGTTAACAATCTGTAGGAACCTTCTGGACGATGTGTGCTTGGCTGAGTGGCTTTCCCAGCAAATATCAGGGAGGTTGAAGTCCTCCATGAGGACCAAATTTTTGTTAATATATTTTTACTTATCAAAATCCCCTGACTGCAAGATCTTGTCCTACATCCAGTAGTATTTCACCTGCCTCCAAAGGGAAATGGCAGATACTCTGACACAGCCTGAAAGATCCAAATCCTTAACTGGAGCGAACTGCTGTGGCTCTGTTGACTTTGGCAGAGAGGAGCCAGTTCACAGCAGCGAGGATCTGGCAAAAAAAAAAAAAAAAACACCACAAAACCACAAACACAAAAAGAGCATCTAATTCTCTTTATCTCCTGCAGCAACTGAATACTACTGCATCCTCTGCTACTTTGTAACTTCTTACATCAGTAGTCTCCAGTAAACAAGCACAGAGAGGGAGAAGATGGCTTTCCCAAAGCAAGCTGGCAGGTTTAGCCATGTAGCTGTCATTAATTTCATTGGCAGCTATATAGCTCAGGCTTCTAGTCAGCCTTGAGAATCTCATCAATAATACCTTTGCTGTTAAGAGAAGCAGCATTGGGTTAAGAGCAGTGCTCCTCAGGCAGTGTTTAAGCAGAGGGGGAGGTACTGTTTCGCCCAGGCCCATAGGCCCTCCCACTTTCAGGTAACGCTGTGCCTGCACACCTGCAGTACCAGCTGTGGAAGCAGAAGCATCCATCTATAGTAGACTACATGAGAGAGAGAAAAAAAGCCCTCCTTTGGGTCACTGGCAAACGTGCCCATGGTCAATTGCTTGATAACAGTGCTCAGTGACTGGCCTGCTGAAAGGCCAATTAAAACTTCTTAATTTATTTCTGCACTTGTGTTTGGATAGAAGATAGGTTGCTAATAGATAGAAACTGTGCTGGGACTAATGCCCAGGTCTGGGCTAAAGGACAGGGTCTTCCGTAAACCAGGGCAAACTGCCTCAGCCTTCTCCTCTGCCACACATCCCCTCACCTCCAACAGTGACAGCAGGCAAATCATAGAATTGTTTTGGTAGGATAAGACTTTTAAGATCACCAAGCCCAACCACTCACCTCACACTGTCAAGCCCACCACTAAACTATGTCCCTCAGCACCTCAATACATGTTTTAAGTATCTCCAGGGATGGTGACTCCAGTTCTAACAACTGTGCCAGAGTATAACAAACCTCTCAGTGAAAAGTTCTTCCTAATCTCCAATCTAAACCTCTCTTGGCACAACTTGAATCCATTTCCCCTTGTCCTATCACTCATTACTTGTGAGAAGAGACTGACTCTCAACTCGCTTCAGTCTTCTTTCAGGTAGCTGTAGCGATGAGCACCTGGCCTGCTACCACACACAGTAAACGACCAGTGAAGGGCAGTTTGCACTGAGACATCAAC
Source organism: Urocolius indicus (assembly GCA_013401255.1). NCBI lineage: Eukaryota > Metazoa > Chordata > Aves > Coliiformes > Coliidae > Urocolius > Urocolius indicus. The sequence continues at coordinate 437,549 of WBNH01010595.1, forward strand.
ACTAGAACCTGACATGGTTACAAGTCTCTTTTTTTACTCTACCGCCACTTATTTGCCAGTGATACACCATGACCAAGGAATAGGGTGGATGACTGGGATATTAACAGCTAGGATGCAGCAAACACAAGAAAGACAACAGAGAACGTGTGTCAGATGTGGAGTGAAAAAATCCCCACCACAACCTGAGTTTGTTGCTCTTTGGGCTTCTGCCACTTGTCCAAAGACAGCACAAATCTCCCAAAAGCTGTGACAAGAATCAGCTCTTGGCTAGTGATTCTTAACACAGGCCATGTAGAATGGCCGATCTATTACAACTCTTTTTAGAAAGTCAAATATATTCCCCCATATATCTGAAATATTACATAGATGCTCCAAGAAAAATCATTAACATCTTAGGACTGAAGTGAAAGTAGGAAACTGGGCAGCATCATGCACAGAGGTCTGCCTGCAGTCCATCCTCACAGTATCTGAATGTTTCTGTTCAAAATGACCATCAGTGACTACTATATTAGTTATCACTAACCATTAGGGCCAACATAGCACACTGCAAGAATGAAGCTGGGCATCCTTCTCTCAGCTGCATTGCCCAGATATCCACTGGGCACTCTCCAAAATGTAGGAAGCAGAAAGCCAGGCTGAGATCCCTTCTCCCAGCTCTCTATCAGTGCTGTGAGAAGGAAAGGCCACAGAGACATCAAAGAAGTTCCAATATAGCCAGTGGCTACCCCTACTGTAAATGCTGTAAGATGGAGCTGCAAGTACCCCAGTTATCCCCCAGCAGGCACTTGCAGACAAGCCATAAACCAAAGCTGCACCATGAGACCCTGTGCAGTTCAAGGGAGGCTGATGAAAGGATGCTATTTTCTGCAGCATGAGCTAGTCACTGAGAGCAGAGCAGCCTTGCTGCACTTTGGATAGCAATTCAGTCACTTTTCTTACACTATTAGCCAAACACATCTGCTCAGTAATGTCTTAGATCCTTCAGCATTGCACAGCTTTCATTTAAAGGGCCCGTGTTTGTTAGCCTTTTAGATAAGTAAGTATTATTAAATCTACTTAGACATCTTGAATACAGTAAATACTAGCCATCTTTACATAGAAATCTTCTTGACTATAATCCCACTGGAAATGATCAACCCATTTTATCTGCAGGTAAGAGAAACAGTATTAAGCTTTTCCCCGCTTCAGTGAAAAAGAAAACAAACAAACAAACAAACCACTTAATTGCTTTATTGTGAGCTGTGAGAGGAAAAAAGTTTCTGTTTACAACTCATAGGTTGTGTTACATATTCTCTGATTGTAAAGATTCTCTATATGCAGTCCAAGTCTTGAAAGCAGACCTCTGTGCAGAAGAGAGCAGTCTGCGGTTGCTGGTCTGTATTCTTTTCTTTCTATGATACGTGTAAGTGGCTAATAGCCTCAGAACAACCTCTTCACAGCACTCTAAAAAGCAGAAAACCTTGAAAACACAGTTCATCTCCTCTCTCATTTTATACAGGTACTAACAGAGTAATGCTGCTGAATGCAGGAGGAAAGAGGTGTCTCTCGTGCTCCTGTGGCTGCTCTGCCTATACGATCCTGTAGATATCAGTGCTCCCAGGGTGTGTGGCCTTTTACTAAGACTCACACCTCTGGCAAAAAATCTTCCTTCAAGCAGCAGCAGATTAAGTGTCTCCCTGTTTCCCTTTGCAGCAAAGCCAGCCCCTCTCCACAGCCAGGCTGCATTCATAGGACTTTCTGATCTCCTCAGGCATCAGTAAAGCCTGGGCTGTGAATATTCTTCCCTGTATGAGACATGTCCCACACTCTTAGCCTGTGAAGTCATATAATGGAGCCACATACAGAGAGCACGTTGACATTGTTAAGGTTAATGATATAACAACAGAGAGCACATTTATGAGCAAACAGATTATAATAATTGCTTGAGTGAACAACATGAGCAACATATTGCAAATTGGCCTTCGGTGTGCTTTGGCAGCATTGTCATCATCATCCTATTTTAGCAATGAGTAGTACTCTCTCTCTGTTCCTGGGGGGATGTGCCACTTTCCACAGAGACACTGTACGTAATTGTTGAGCACATGTAAGACAAACATGCATCCTACAGCTCACTGCATATTCGAAGGTACCGTTGGGTGCTCTTCCTGCAGCTTTGCTACATTCAGAGAAGGTGGGAGGGGAGGGGAAATGGTTTCAGCATTGTGTTTGTCTTGCCTTTGATTTCCTAGCCAAATGATCAGCTACTGATTGCAGGTGTTTGGCAGCAAGAGGCCTTCGCTGTGAACCCAGTGAGGCACTAGCTCCTTTAGCACTGAGTGCTGAGAAGGAGCAGAAAACAAAAAGTGATGAAAACAAGAGATTATCCTCCACATCTGAAATCCAAGGTGGGCAGCCTTTTGATTTCTTTACTTGTTAGTCCTGTTTCTGGACCTTCTCAGTAGCAGTCATGAGTTTTTAATGGTTTTATGTGATAAAAGCTTTGGAGAAGAGCATGTGTCACAGAAAGAGCAGTGGTGAGCCATCGCTTTCATATATATGTTAACCAGCCTTTAATAGCATCACAGTGCCTGTGTGACACAAGAGTAATTCAGTTAAGGTGCAGTGAAGTACAGGGATTCTGTACTACATATCAGAAGACAGAGGAGCATGGGACTGAAGGGTGACCAGCTGCCAGCTCCATGGTGTCCCACAGCACAGGGTTAATATGGAAATGCTGCTGTTCGAAACACATGGGGGACACTGCTGCAGGCGATGCTGCTGGGACCACTGCTTTGGGAAAGCATGCTTGGAGAAAAGCCTTTCCAGCCAAACAAGTGTTTAAGCACAACTTACTGCTAGAGTGAGAATTCAGGACAGCTTGAAACACTGAAGAATATCACATTTCTGCTGTAGATAGCCAGGTTTGCTCACAAGAAAAATTCACTCAGAGACACAGACAGAGGGAATTGGCTTTTCCCTCTGACAACGCTCCCTCCCATCCTGCCTCCCTATATATGAGGAATCTCTGGCTGGTGTAAATCTGCCTTTAAACATCTTACAAGCTTTTCTGAAAATCTGACTTTAAAGGCTTGGTTTTACACCAAGATAACAGTTGTCTTATTTAGAAAATGACAATAGACTCAGCATCTGTCCACATTTGCAGTCACTGAGGAGAAGTACTGAATAAATGCAAGTATTCTGCCTTGTTGATTTTTTAATTCAATATTTTCTAGAGGCTTAAAAAGTATCATCTGCTATAACACAGAATCTTAAGATGAATAGAATAATACAAAATCAAACATTTCTGAGGTTAACTTAGAGCCATTTATTGGATTTCTATTTCTAGGCTTCAATTAAGAATAACATAATTTGTACAGAGCTGAACAGGTAATCAAATTGCAATCAGCAAATCTTCTTTAAAAAAAAAAGACAGAGAGAGGAAAGATTTAAACAACAAGCACTACAGATAGGAGAATGAAAGTAAATTCACTGCTACAGCCCCATGGGAAAATCTAGATGTAATCAATTCAGGGTAAAATTTAATTAAAAGACAGAGCAATGGGATGGGAGACAAAATTCAGGTATATAGGAAATCTTTGAGAAATATTCCTGAGAGAACACAGTAAGATCATTGTTATTCTGCTCATACAGCTGAATCATATCAGTAAGCAATCTATATACATGCATCATCCAAACTTACAGGGGAAAAAACAGACTAGTTGTCTCTTTCTATTCAACTAGAGCAGCTAAAAGACCATAACAACTGTTTGATAGCATTCCAAATATTTCTGTGCCTGTCCCCATAATAGTAACTGGTCTATCAGTTCTCCTTTGTGAAAATCTGAACTCCTCACTGTACTGCCAGATAATTTTGGTTGAAAATGACCTAGAAATTAAACATAATAATAGTTACAAAAGAGAGGGAGAAAGATGATGGACACTCAAGAGTTTTCTTTAACTAATCCCCAGTTTTGAGATCCCTGAAAAAGAAAATCTATTCAGTAAGCACTTAATTCATTATTGAAGACAATTTTGTAAGTCATAAGGAACGTTAAGTTAAGGTACACCACAAATAGCGAATTATGTAAAACTGCATCAACTATAACATACTACTTACAATCAAAAGATTATTCAGCTCCCTTAGAAAACACTTGGGAAATGCTAACCAGCGAACAGTGGTGTGAGGAAAAGGCATGAAATACAACAAAAATGTAATTGAGTCTGATGTAGTTCTGAAAGTGTTACATTTTACTCGAAAAGCATGCAAAAATCAAACACAAAATGACAAGAGAGAAATTAATTAAAACCTTCATTGCAAACTGCAGCTTCTATACTGCATTTTCTGCATTGGCCTTTTTTTCTGCCAGGTCAGTGCAGCGCATGATGGGCCAGACCATCAGCCAGCTACAGTTGTTACCAACCTGTGATTCAGCTCAGGTACCAGTGCTGCCCACGGGAATCCTGAGAGTGGACTGACAACATATAAACAGCTCAATGCCAAGGGTATGCAAAGAGAAACAAAGGGCACCTTGCACGTGGGCCAGATACCTCCAGCAATCTAGAAACAGCACACAGCACCTTTGCAGCTGTGCTACAAATCCAGACAAAACCCAAGCAAAAAAGTGTTTAAAATTTCCACCTTAATAAAGAACATTTTGTCAGGACAGTAAATAGGCATTTTATCAGGTGTAGTAGTGTGAATTTTCACAAGACTGGTCAGTTCTGACAACTGTGTGAGGTCACTCACGATATGCTACTTCCTATGAACTCTTCCAACACAGAAATAAGTGCAGCCAGTGGGCCCAAGCCTCTCCAAAGTGGACTGTTCTGGTCACTAACAAAAATATAAACTGCTTCTATCCATCACTACCACTCCCTGCAGTCTACTAACTCCTCAGTGTACGACTTCCCTGGTCCTTCCCTGATCTATCTGTGCTTTTACAGAGGTCTCCTGGTCGTGCTGTAGGATGCAGCTGCAGGAAGAGGGAATTTGTGGTGGAGAATTACCCTCATCCACAACAGACCTATTTTCCAGATAACTATAGTGTTGTCGAAAGAGCAACCACCAAGATTTTCACACAAACCAAAACCAAAAGCCCAGCTCTCACATCAAAACTGCTTCACTGCTGTACACCTATGACTCCTGCATATGTACTGGAGTTCTGCACCTGTATGTTTAAAACTGGCCTGTACCATCATTGTAAAATGACAGGGAGCTCACTGACAGGCTGTAGGCAAATCTTGAGACTAAGTAGTAAGAAATGGTCAGAAGGAGGAAGTAAAAATTAAAACCAAAGAGATATATTTTTCCCTAAACTCTCAGTAAGTTTCATGCTGTCCTTATAACACTAAGAGGTAAAACAGTTCAGGCAGAAATGTAGTTGTCTAAGTAGAGAGCATTAATTCTGTTGTTACGATGATAGCAGTCTTCTGTTTGTATTTTCTTTGCAGAGGCTTCCAATTTTCTGAAGGAAAATGAGAGAATTTGCAGAAGAGAGATGAAAATGTCTGTCATTGATAGATGCAAGGAAGGCATTGTTCTATTTTGTTTAAATGGCCCTTATAAAATGTTCATTACCTATCAACTGAGGTATTAATTATTGATAGGGGAAAGCCAGCAGGCTGCTCTCCGCTCAGTTTGATTGAGGGTAGGGAAAAGTCCTGGCTTGTATCACCAAATGCAGAAAGTGCCTGATTCACAGGAAGCTGTCCCAAACGTGAAATAATTTTAAGGGGAAATGTCTACAGGAAAGGGTGACACTAGTAAGAAAAATCCTGTTCCTTTCTCATTCCCACTTTCTCTGAGGAAATGTGTATGCCAAATGGCTTTTACTCCAGCTGAAACAGTGTATCACAATAACATGCTTTTTAAATCTTGTTTTCCAACTGCTAGGAAAAGTGAAAAACAAATTAAAGGCATTCAAAAAGAAATGAATGGCAAAAACCCTAACAGCTGACGAGGGTTCTAATGCCAAGCAGAAGAAATACATGTATAATGTAGATGTATAATGTTTGCTGGAAGCTAGCTGGAATTCTGGATGCGCTGGAAAAGCCACAGTAAGGTTTTGCTTAAAATCAGATTACAGTTCAGCATGCCTTGGGTTAAACTGTGTGTTACAGAAGCCTCCTAGGATTTTAGACCTAAATATGAAAAACTCATGACACCAGCTCTATGTATGAAATTTTGCCAGCATGGCAAAATGTTCAGCTGAACAGAAAGTTGAGGTGTATGCTGAGCGCGTGCTGGATAAGCAGTCAGTACGTATTGCTCAAATCAAGATGTGTTTGAAAGTTCACTTCCAAAGACAACACTGGGCACGGTGTTTTTTCCAAACTAAAAAAAAATCCTTCTATTGATTTTCTTCCCTCTAAAGAAATCACATGCTTACCACATTCTAAAGGAAACTGTCCATCCTGCAAAAGCTCTTGTTTTTCTGCTGCTGCTTTTCCCTGGGTCTCAGTAGGGGTGCAGCTACAGGCTTGAAATGTGTATACAGCAGGCCAGCACATTGCTCACCCACTGTATCGTCAAAATCCCTGCAGGCAGCCAGGCTGGCCTTACTGCTAACAGCAATTGCGGAATAAGGGATTCAGAAGCACTAATGAAAGCCCTGCTGAAGAAACTGAAGAATTTTTCAAACACTAGAAGAAAGCAACCTGTAATCAGATGCATAATAACACATCACGGTCCACATACAAAACCCTACCTAAACTTCTGGCCTTCCTGTCCTTCTCTTCACCCTAAAATCTGTTTCTTTTTTTTTTCCCCCTTTCTCTCTTTTCTTCTTCTTCTACACAAACTGTGCTCTTGGCCCTTTGAGTAGATTTACAAGGTCTACTCCTGACCTACTTTGCTATTGTTACTCCTGCAGCTCTCATCAAGATACTTGGCAGAACCAAAAGGCTTAGTAGTAAGGCAGCAAAGTTCTCTAATGAGCTACATAAGAGCACAAACCTTCCCTAGCCTCACCCTGCCCTTGTTTCAGTTTCTTTGTCATTCTGGTCAGGAGTAAGCTCTTAAAGGAAGAAGCCTGATCTCCCTCATGGAGGAAAGACTCCGGAACCAAGCTCCTAAATTTAACCAGAATAGCAGTCCATGGAGGACTCTAGGAGCAAGCAAGGACATTTCGAACTTTCAGGGAAGAAAACAAACTCACTTGTCCTATTTGGAGACTCACAACTCTGAGCAGAAACTCTGTACTTAGGGTACCACTCTTGGAAGCTGACAACATTACAAAACCTAATAATAAATTAAAATACACAAATACAGACAAGGACAAGAAAAGTGAGCAATGTAGTTAGCTTGGGTATCACACTTGTCCAGAGAGGTAACAAAGGAAGTGACAGTGAAAATGAATAGTTTTGGGTTTCCTTCTGCTCACTTACTTTTTGTATCTGGCAGAGCTTTGCTGCTTTTCACTCTTTCATCCCTCAGCTCTTCTCCATCCCTGCAAGATAGCTCATACATCAGGTGCCCCACATGTGCATACAGCTTCCCCAGGGCACTGATAGGCCTGTATGCCAGCACAGAGAAGCAGCTCATCAGACAGAAGGCAGGATTTGCAGTGTGATTAATATGTTTCACCCTTGATGAAAAGGTTCTTCACAAAGCTCGACTGATCTCCACCATTCCTAACTAATAAAGGGCAAAAACTGCCTAAGAAACAGAAAGGAATTTTAACAAGAGAAGTCAGTGCATGCTCTTTTTTTTTACAAGGTGTTATACTAGAAATGGAAATCTTTTGCAACTTAAAAAGCAGCTAGACATGGAGCGTAACCAATACCAACACTTCTCACACTGGGAAAGCTTCAATTCCAGATCTGGAGCCTTATATTATCTCTAGTCTTCACACATCCCCTTAAGGCACCAAGGCTCCAGAAGGTGCAACCACTGTTACAACATAAAGGAAAGTTTTGAGTTGTCTGGGTAAAGTTGATGTTTCCAGCTTCCCTTGTATTCTTAGTAGGTTACAAAGACAAGTACTGCTCAGGAAGAGAAGCCAGAGAAGCCCTTTATTATGTACAGTACAGCATAGCTTATTTTCTTGAAGCAAACATAGAATATGTGAAAAGTGGCCAGAATTACTGCTGTAGAAGCTACAGGAAGTTTTGATCCACAGAATGAGTATACTCGCTGACACCATGAGCTGCACTTCATCCTTAAATTATACAAATACATATCTCCAAACTGATGCAAGGGATGCACCTCTCAGTGACACACAGAATTTTTGGCAAGAAGGGTCTATTATGATAATTTAGCTTGGTCTCCTGAACAGTGCTGGCAATGTCCATTCGTTTAGTAGCTCCTTTCAAGAATACCAGTAGAGCAGCCAATTAATTTTGTTTGTGACAGCAGTGGTTGAGCGCAGCTCCCCTTCTGTGGGGCCAAGCCCTTCAGCCCTTCTTTCTCTGGGACCAAGAATAGCCTTTGGATACCAGCGATGGAGTCACGGAGACACACATAAACCTGCAAACAAGAGCTGAAACTCTCTGTAAGTAGTGACTGGCTCCCTGTGTGATCCAATGTTACTGACAGAAAATCACAATCATAGTGTTTTCTGTTACCTGGCTTTAAGTATCTGCAAACTGTGATTTTGTATTCTTGAAAGAACACATTTTCATGGAGCTGTTTAGCCAACAGCCCCAGTTATTAAAGCTAATATTGTCTCCTTTTTGCCTGTGTGATTTCACAGGAGTTTCTAACACACTTCACCACATCTATGCAAAAATCCTACCACAAATTATGTTGATGTTATATCCTTCAGCTTGCAGATCAGATAAGATCACAGCACGTTCTTTAAAGATCTTCCTTTTATACAATCAGGGACTGTGACAAATAATAGTGCATTACAAAGCAAAGCCTTTGTTTATAAAACAGAAACCCCCCTCCCTCCACTGGAGATCCTGCTGTGTACACCGGAAATTGTAGGAGTAAAATTAGACTGGTACAGTTTGGTCATTAAGGTTATACTCCCAGGCATGACGTTTTTTCTTGAACAATATACTTTTTCATGACCCACTTAATCTTTTTTTTTTTATCATGAGGATTTAAGATAGAGTATTTTACTTCATATTGGGTTAGTTAAGGGTATAAATGTGGTCACTGACAGACACAAGGTTCACCAGTGGCCCTTGAGGTATCAGTGTTCATCAGCTGTCTGTGAGTGCTCTGAGTTAAGCTAATCACCATGTTTGGAATGGGGAAGCAATCCTCTTCTAGAATAGCTCATCAGAGACTGAAGGTTTTTGTTTGTTTTCCTCTGCAGTGTAAAGCATGGTTTAAAAGCATCTGCAAATGTCATCCAGCAAATCTCTTGCTAGCCAGGAGGATTTAGAAATCCCCTTGATCTCTCCTGCTCTCCTCCTATGGCACAATTATTGTGGCATTTGGTCTTCTAGCATACACTTGCAGTTCATGGTGAGAAGCCTGGAAATGTACAGCATCCCAGGGTGAGATAAGCTACAGCACAGAGGCCTGCGTATCTGCAGCATGCCTTTGCAGTTTGAGAGGCACTGACTGCACGACTCAGGAAGTGCTCTTCAGTCCTAGATCTTTGGTTCATCTGTGTGGCCGATCCCTTTGCTATGAAATGACTGCTACAGAGGGAGCTCTGCAGATATTGTGGTACATATCTCCAGATGTACGTGACTGCTGCTGAGCTATTTGCTCTAGGCTGATTTACAGTTTGAGGAGTGAAAGACTCTTTTGGAGTTCATCTCTATTCATCTCTGTGTTTCATCTGTATTTGGTCCACCTGCAATAACGATACCATTTCAGGCTTCAGCTTTAACTCAGTATTGATATAAGCAATGCACTGGGCTTTGCTTTACACTTTGGTTGAGAAAAAAAAAAACTCTTACAATATAGTGTAAGAGAAATAAAGCAACTGACTGCTCTGTTTGCCTGCCAACTTTGAAGTGTAGAGATCAAGATTAACCCACTCAATTGTAGATACCTAACCAAGCCAGCTAAACAGGCCTTGGTTCCTGTACAACAACAGACAAAAAGAGGCTCCTCAGACAGAGAGTCAATCAATCTGAAGATCCAACAGCTCTAGAAGAGCTTCTCTCCCTCCCTACAGCAGAAGGTAAACGTGACTAGGCTGCCATTGCTAAGCAGGATGAATAAGGGCCTTAAAGTGGAGATGGACAAACTGGGAAGACATCCAAATGAGAGAGGAGTACAGTGAAATGAAAGCTGCTGCAAAGCTGACATCCCTTTTGTGCAGCATGTGTTTCTCACACCCAAATTTGTGGTGCAGGGGTTGCATTGTGCTCATCCCTTGCTGAGAATCACAGACAGCCATCCCCTCTCCCCTGGGCTGCCCCACAACAGCCCAACACTCCCACACCATTCCAGGTCACCACGTTCTCGGTGGACTCAGCAGAACACGCTCTTTTCCTGTTTAAGATCAGCCTACAAAAGCACAGTTTCTGAGTGTTCAGAAAGTATTTTACCCCCTGCCTGCATGCAATGATACAGATAGCTTTCAACAGAAGTGAGAAAGTATTGGGGGGAAACAATCCTCCTCTGAGAATTTCCAGTGTTGAGGCCTTCATGAAAGATGTCATTATAAAGAAATGAATGAATGCATTTGTCAGCCTCTGGGAGGTTTCAGAGTCACTTCTATTTTTATCTCTTTTTATCCCTTGAAGGAACTGAGAGCTAATATTTGCAATGCCTGACTGAGGATATGAATGTTTTCAAAAAGCTGCCATTCCTTCCAGGGCAGGAAATAGAGTAACCTGTTTGAGGTTTTTTTCACTGCATTGTCTCTTGAAATGAAATTTCTGCAACTGCGTTTCCAGCAAGATGTGCCTGCAGGACGATCTAAACCTTCTATTCTTGTCTGTTTATCCAGTAGCAAACCTTAACAAATCTGAATGATGCATGACCAGCTAATACATGTCCGAAATATACTTCTTTTTCCTTCCTTGCAGTATTATTGCTATCCTCTGCTGTGTAGTACTGTTTAGTCTGGACTTGCTGACAGCCCACAGAACAGAGCTTCATGTAAAATCATGATATGTGTTTACTGAAGAAAAAATGCTGAGAGGAAAGAAAAAAAAAGATTGAAAAGGATGTTTTCAGAACAGAAAAATCTCATGGCTAACTGTTCTATTGGTACCAAAGTCTCTGAGTGTAATGATTTGCCTGCACGGAGCAGAAATATTTCTATTTATAGTCAGCAGAGTTGGAAATCATTAGTCCAGTTACCAGCACGTTCATGCCTTGTACACATGGCCCCAAATACGAGAAGGCTGTTTGAAAAACCCTCACCCATCACTACAAGACTAGATGAGACTTGTCTAAAAGAGCGTTGATGTTGCATTTGATGAAGCAGATGGGTCACTGCTGAGCACACACTATTACCTTGCCAGAGGCTAGGTCTATTGTTAGAGTAACACTTCTGGCCTCCGTTGGCCTGCACAGCAAACAACCAGCAGCGGAAATTGAGACTGGAGATCCCATCAAAAGGAGATGGCAAAGAACTCACTGCACGGGGCTATATTAAGAACCCTTCCTTTATGGAGCAAAGATTTCATATATTTTTTTCATTAATTATGTTTCAAATTTCAGTCTTCATGGCATGAAACCATTACTAGCCTAGTCACATGCTGACTGTCTCAGGACTTAGCATGGGGAAGAAGAGGAGGTGCTGCAACCTCTGAGTGCCCTGCCACAGAAACAGGGAAGGATTGCATTTTTTTCAGAACTTTTTCGTCTTGATTATTTCCTCTGCAAAATTAAAATAAGCAATTTAAAGGCAAATTTGTATTAGCATATTGAGGACAGTTTATTATTTATGAGATGGAAATCAGGATCTTGGATGACTGAGCTCATTAAATACCATTTGGAATAGTTCCCATCTATTTCTTCCACCATACCCACACAACAAGTAATTCACACAGTAATTAATGCCACGTCTTCCCAAACAATACATGCTTCCGACAGGAACTGTTCAAATAGGAAATGCACGAAACTGCACTGAAATAGCAATAAGCTTGAAAATACCTACCAGCGAAATCAGGAAACCTTGTGTTAGGGCAATCACAGCTGCTCTGGCTGAACTTACTGAGCCAAAGACAGCACTGAATTAGCTCAGAGAAGGTCACTGGAGTTAGACAAGGGGGCAATTTGTCCGACCAGGCCTCTGCCCTGGCACAGCTCTTGTCTGACCTTGTGTCAGAGGTTTAAAACAGACAGTGCCCTGTCTTTCTGCCCATGCAAACTACATGGTGTAGCACAGGCAAAACGAGCTCACTTTCCTCCCTAGCTGTAGCCCACAGGGCTATTTGCATAGCAGTGAATTAAATTTCCAGCATCGCAACCACCTGTGAAAAGTTCCTACGGGCACAGCTATGCTGTGCCATGGAGCGCAGCCCCGGGATGCCCCGGCTGAGGGCAGCCGAGGAACCAGCAGCAGGGCCGCTGTGTCAGCACACTGCCGTGCCTCATTTGGCCTTCTCAAGAGCTGGGCAGACATTTAGCTCAGGCAGGCTGCCACATTTTCAGCATCTAAGAGTCCTCACAGTACCATGGTGAGCTGTGCAGGTGCACTGGCCTCTCAGAGTGTCTCCCCTTGTGCTGCAGTGCCCACTCCTGCAGCATGGGAAGGAGCTGGTTAGGCCTCGCAAAAAGGAATTGCTCACCACAGGGCTGTGGTACTGCATTTCAGGGACAAGCTAAACAATCTGGATGATAGCCACTTGCCATCATTCCCCAGGGCAGGGGCCTGTGGGGCTGGCAAGGATGCTGTATGCTCTGTGCATTCCAGAGATTTGTTCCCATCCAAAAGGTATTTACCCATTCAGTATCTCTCTGAAACACTGGTCATGTCTTACAGAAATAACTCAGGCACAGAGAAGTTAAATATCTTCACAAGGAAACCTACAGTTACTTGAACCTAGATTTCCAGATTCCCACAGTTATCATCCTAAAATACAGCTTATTCTTTCCTTCTAATCAATAAGGCAAAGTAACAAGCCATGATTTTGCCCTATCCACGTATTTAAGTTTCACATCACAACCACCCCTACGGTAAGTAAGAGTCAGCAAGTTACAGCGGGCACCAGGGAGGTACTCCATGCTCGGCACCTGGCAGAGTAAGAGAAAGAGTAAGAAGCTTGAAGGGATAAAGCATGTTGGAGGGACATTGTTTTTGAGGCCCCTGGAACAAAGCTCAAAGGACCTCATCTTTAAATTGAAAATGTCACTGCCAGGCAAGCCAGCAACAAACGTTCATTAGAGAACCATCTCTTTCATGGTCCACCCTACTGAACCATGGGATTGCCACATGTCTCTTTGGACAACAAGAAAGGATATGAAAAATACAGGGCTAATTGGTTCCTTTTTGTACAGCCTCAACAACCAGCTTCATACCTTGTGTTCGCTAGTGGCATGGAATGTTTCTGCCCCCTTCCCACCAGGCACAGGCCTTCAAGTATCACTCAACCTCACAACCAGTGAGGAGGATCTGATCCAACTCTGCAGAATAACATCCCTGACTCTTTTTGTTTTACTCTCTCTAAAGGAGAGCTCTCAATGCAGTCAACTTTGCCATGATTTGTTTTTAAAGGGAAAAAGAGAAACAGCTTAGAGTTTGAAAATGTGCAGTGAACAAAACAGCTGTACCATAAACCTCTGAAAAAATCCATACTTTATAGTGGCAATTACGACAGATTAAACAATGAGTGTCGTCAGTGTGATGGTACAATGCACACAATGCTAACTGTTTCCTACTCAAATATTTGCAGACATTTCCAATTTTTTATTTAAAAGAAATCTCATTTAACTATTGAATTGACTTTAAGAACCATCCTGAGGCTCACAAGAGCTTTTGCTGCCAGAAGCACTGTCAGAGTTCTAACTGTAATTTGCCTTCAGTGGTTCCCAGCTTGAGCTAGAGGAATCCTTTAAACACTGCTTTTTAGGTGCTGGCGAGTCTGAAAAAGCACTGCCTACAGAGAGAATGCTGAACCCTGAGAGGGGCTGAGGACCTGTCCTGCTCTACAGTTACAATAGGACTTGTAAGGATCCTCATGCCTTGAAGAAAACTTCTGGTACAAATTTTCTCTGTGCTGCTGTGTGATTAAGCTGTCCTCTTTGGATGGCTGAGCACCTGGAATCCTTTTGTTGTTCAGTACATATGTGCACGACAAGTATTGGGCTGCAACTGTGAAGCCAAAGAAAATAATCTTATGCTTTTGAGAACTTTCTGAGAGCTCCCCAGCTATTAGTTGGGGAGCCATACAATTTAAACCATGATACATTAATTAATGCTAAACAGTAGCAGGCAAACCCATGGGGTTTCCATTAATACCAAATGAGTGCATGATGGTTTATATCAAATAGGAGGAAAGACTGATGGTAAAGTCTCCATGTGCTAATGACACCCAGATATTTAAGGAAATTGGCTTTGCATGTTGCTGGACATCATGCAAAGAAAATTCAATGGGATAAGTCCTGAGGCTGACCCTTTGCTATTGTTTTGTTTAAAGAAAAAAAAAAAAAAACCAACCAAACAAAAAAGTCTATTTGCTTTAATAAGAACCTTTTTTTTTAAAGAAAGGAAATCACCTCAGATGTGACCCTTATGGATACATCTCACTGTCAGGTTCAGTATCGTTGTCTAAGCTCCTGTATTTGTGACACTGTGATTTCCTGCTTCCTGTTGGCTCTCACAGCATCATTCTCTGTCAAATATTTGCCAGATTTTCCCATGTTCCCTTTAAGGGTCTGCTTGGACTGAGTTTCCCCAGATCCAAGAAAGATGATGAAGACTGTTCAGTACAGAAGGAGAAGCTGTGTTTTGCCGCAGTCCCATTAATCCTTGAAGAAATTTGGAACCAGAAGGCAAGCTGGCACGAGTTGTATTTCCAAGCCGGCTGTGAAAGCCACAGATTCACACATATCTTAAAGGCCAATCATTTTTCTCCCCCTGAGGTAATGAGAAAACAATCCTGTGTGCCACCCCTGCTGACTTTGCAGGAATAACTCTGCCATAAGCCTTAACTCTCACCACTCTGAGAAAGTAAAATTCCAAGGACAGCAGTGAAATCATTAAAAAGGCAGAGAACAGACTGGTGTTTGCCAAACAGAGAAGGGCCACACAGCTAAATAACATTTATTTTAACACTCCCAAAGTCTGCTAAAGATAGCAGAGAATGAAAATAAACGTGAGAGCTATCATACTGAAGTAAGAGGAGTTAACAAGCATCTTTATGGTAGCAATGCGAGAGAGGTATTTTGGAGCTATACATCTCAGTAAATTCTGTACCAGCTGTTCTGACCATCCAACTCACAGGGCACTTTGTGGACAAGAGGGTACCTCCTGAGACGTGGAGAGAAACCTCAGCGTCCTTCATTTTGATGGATATCAAAATGCCTGTGCCAATAACACCACTGCAACTGTCCCTAGGCTGCTCCATACATCACTAGATCTGGGTCAGCATGAAATTAAGAATCATGAAGTAGAATCTGGACAAAGGCAACAGCAAAGCTGCCTGCAAAACTCTGCACAATATATAGAAACATATGCAAACAGTAGTTTCTGAATAGGTTTAACATTCTCATTTGACTTTATTCCATTTCAAAACCTTTCCTTGATTGTTCATGAGAGAAACCTCGATGTCTTGCAAAACCCTCAAATTGCTTTGCTCATGTATTTTATAATTTTGCGCTTTTTTTCTGAACTAAAGAAGAGAGCTTGTGAAAACTGAGTTAGTGAAGGCTGCCATCCTTATTCCTGAATTTCTTCTTGTTTATTGCCTTTTCACAAGTGGCTGACTCAACAGACAACTGAGAAAAGACTAAATAAGTATTCTCTGGATGGCATTTTAAGCTGGAGTATTTTAAGAACTGCTATTATGTTGCAGCTGAATATTTCAACAGACTGTCTGACCCCCTTCTGAATCAGAGTGCCACCAGGCTAAATATTTGCACAAATTCCAAGCATCGCCCTGCAGACCCTGCACAGAGAAAAGCGAGTTTATATCCAGGTGAACGACAGCTCTTTATTCCAACATCTGAGCTGTAAAAAATGCAATCTGTAGAATATCGGAACAAATAGATTTAATTGTAGATCTAGCAACATCCACGTTTCTCAAGATCTTTTTTTTCACAGTCATACTTTTTCACCCATAAAAAGGTATAAAACTGTATAGAGAGATCTCTTCATGTAGAGAGATTGATGAATCTGAAACTTTACAGAAATTGAGGGCAAAAGAAGGCATTTCAGAGCCATCAAAGAATAGATTTGAACCAAAGTTGCTGAGTTGCTGCTAATGATACCAATTGTCTGGGCTGAGATTTTTTAAGACAAAATGTTAGTATTTCAAACATATAAATAAGGTCAGTGAAAGACTTCACTGCATCAGCAAAATTCCTCAGTCTTCCAGTCCTTTAGGAAAAAAAAAATTGAAGTCTTGTTCTCAGAAAGGGGGACTGAACAGATCGCACTGAGAAAAACAAGAGCAACTTTAGAAAGATTACTAAATGTTAACTTCTGTAGATCCCAGTATGTACCTGCTGTCTTTGAGACTATAGCAGGTAATGGCACTTGGCCTCTCTGAGAAATGCCTGTTTTCTAAACCATTCTTTTGTGATATCCAGCCTAAAAAATTGTTAGCACAAGTCTCCTTAAAATGGCAGTTAGTAGAAACTAGGACTATTGAAAAGAAAAAGGTCTCTTTATCCGACTTGCAACACAATGAAAACGTGTTGTTTTCTATTTATTTTGAAGAGAAATGTGCTCTCGTGACCAGAGGATTGACTTAATAAAACACACCAACAAGAACAAACTTCCAAATCGCTACCCCCTTTCTATTTAAATAATTGTTTGGTCACTAACTTGCAGACTGATCTTACACAGATTATTAAAACCTATAATTTTCACAAATATTCAGCAATTTTTATTTATTTTCTCTATGCAGAGTGAAACACAGGAATAGGGTTGATTTTCAGGGACACAAACCAGAAAATTTCAGTTACACATGAAACTGTTGGCTCAGCATCTTAAAACAAGGCTCTGCTTCCTCCATAGCTTACCTCCTAACACCAGTCACAGTTGCCATACACAGTGATGAGTTGGAAGTTTCAAAATTAAGAAGCTAGAAATCCTGGACTAAATGTCACAGTCACAGTACGCCCATCTGTAAGATGGGCAAAATGCTTATCCATTGTCTTCCTCGGGGACCTCGTGAGCAACTATTTGACCACTGTCAGATACATCTGTAGCTTTCAGTGTACCAGGTAGTCTTTTGTCATTCTTCCTTCACAGAGAATGACAAACTGTCAGGTCACCTGGGACAGCAACAGGCTGGTGGAAAAGGAAACTCGAGGAAAGCAGATGACTGAAGGCAAGTGAATGGGGCAGCGAAACAGACTGGTCGTTTGCTTCATTCACCACAATGTCAGAACAGTGCTAACACCCCAACACTAGCAGCCTTGACAGCAGAGGACTCGCAACTCTTAGACTCCTGTACTTAGAATACAGGCAGCAGAGCAACTGATAATAACTTAATTCTTTACTTCTTAAGCCCTAATAACAACTCAGAGGTTAAACTCCTTAACTCTGTAACCACTAATGAAAGGTGTCCTGTAAACAACGATGATCAAAGGACTTGACCAACGGTGAAGGGTTGGATTCCCACTGGTTTCTACTTTTCTGAAAAGCGATTGTGATCTCGCAGAGGAAAGAATGGGGTGGAAAACAAAAAGGAAGTGAGAGATTATTTATATTTCTTTTATTTACTTCTCTCATGTTAAATGGCAAGGCTGTACTGTAACTAAATGCCATTGGTTTAGGATATCCTGGTTTAGGCTCAACTTAGTAACTGAACAAGATCATTTTCTTTCCAGCTCAGCAAGAACTGTGCCTGTGGCAAGGAGACTCTGGTCTAAGGGAACTGCAGTTAGAGAGGGAAGAGAACTCTTTGCCATGCAGGAGGCAAGGAATGAAACCCTTCACAAGCCCGTCCACCAACACCTCCCTCCCACTTCCCATGCAAACAGGAGATAGGAATTTAACAATGCATGTCCAAGGCAGTCAGGCATTACAAAAGATGGAGCCACTGGATATGAAGAGGTGACATTTACAGGGGATCAGAAAAATCTAACTAATGTAGAACCGCAGATTTTTAAATCTCCAGTATGTATGAGCCCTCAACCGTTCAGAGACACGTCAGCACACATCCCTCGCCACAGATCTCGGCGCTTCTCTTGGGGTGGGAAGAGGCCACAAAGATGCACAGAACCCCGTCAGGTCCCTTCGTGCCTCCCCAGGAGCTCCTGGCTGTTACTCGCGATCCGCGGCGGAGAAAACACGACCAAAGCCTCGACCGGTGCCTTCTGAGCCGAGGCGGGCGCTCACAGCAGCGGCCGCAGCTCTACACAAAGCGCTTTTAGGAGACAGGAGGGAGCACCGGGCTCCCGCCGGCTGTTCCCGCCGCCCCTCGCAGCCCATCACCGCAGCCCCCGGCCAGGCCACGCGACATCGCCGGCAAACGAGAGGCAGCGGCGCCCCGCCCGCCGTGGGGTCGGGGGCTCTCTCTCGGCCCCTCCGAGTCCCCGCGGCCGTGCTTCCCCCGCCGCTGCTGCCGCTGGCGCTTCCCGTGCCCGCCCCGGGAATGCCGCCGCCGCCGCCCGCCCGGCACGGCCGCAGCTCAGGCTCCGCTTGGCAACCCCCCGGCTGCGCTGCCCGCGCTGCCCCCGCCGCCCTCCTCTCGCGAGAGAGAGCCGGCGCGCCCGCCCAACTCTTCTCACACGCTTCTCGCGAGAGCGCGGCGCGGGCTTGG
>WBNH01010595.1:466389-487413 GCA_013401255.1 Urocolius indicus
CATTCACACGGAGCTGCTGCTGGCTCTCGGTTCTGCCGTTGCCATCCATAGGTTGCAGGAATACCGCCTGCATTCTCACCATGGCTTGCAGAGGGGTCTCTGGTCTGATGCTCCTCCTTCCTTCCTCCTTCTCCGACTGTGGGGTCCGCATGGTCGCCTCCATCTTGTACCACCCTTACACCTCCTGCCTGGCACCTCAAATTCCTGTCCCTAAATAGTGATGGCAGAGGCGCCAGATTGGCCCAGCCAGGCCGGCGGGTGGGTCTGAACCCAGGAGCCGGGGGAGAGTCCAAAAACTTTTACCGGGTCTTCACTGCAACCCGCTCCCCGTTACCAAGAAAAAGCAACTCCTTGCTAAACCATGACACATAGATATTGCCATACTCTTCTGAAACACAGTTAAGAGCCTTTTGATTGTTGCAGGCCTCTCATCTCCTGTTGCTCCTGTAGTGATACTTCATAACCTTCCAAACATAGTTCAGTTCTATTTGAAAAGTGGAATAGATACATAGCGTTTCTTTCAAAACCACTGTCTAACCAGTTGTACAGTGTCCTTCAACAGAAAGGCAAGAACCTGAAAGCAACATGCTTCAGCACATTTCCTATATACCCATTTTTAAGAACAAAATCTTGGAGCAGATTTACCATCATTAAAACAGGAAATGTGGATAATTTTCAATGAGAGCAGTAGTTTTGCAAATTTTGCACTGCTTGCACAGTATTCATCACTGTTACACAACCACTTTGTAATTGTGTCCTTTCCCCAAAGTTTTAGCTGTTGATAAATTCTGTCAAATTACACACATGCTGTGTAAATTTAGTTTGGGTTGATATAGTCAAGGGCTGTATTGAGGAAAGCACTAATTGCAATAGAGTCCTAACTGAAATTTGCTTTCTGTTTTTTGGAAACCTTTTAGAACTACAGAAGTTGGTATAAAAAACATCACTTATCTGCTGCTGGCATTTATATGTCCAGAAAAATGCCAGGCAAACTTAGAGAAGTTTGGTGGTGAGTTGGAGGGCTAAGTTCCAGATGGTCCTCTGAAACTTTATTGTCTTCTTTTAAATCTTAGAATGGAACTGAAATTTTGCTTCCCCAGCCTCTGTGAGATTTCTAACAAACCAAAAGGAAGACAAAACTAATCTTCTAGAAAGTGCCCTTGCTTTCTTAAACACAGACCAAACCTGGCACAGGAAATCTATTTGAGGAATGTTTACAGAAACCATTTGAGAAATATTTCTAAGCACTTTCCCATTCCACTTAGGATCTCAAATAATTTGAGAACAGCTTCCTTCACTGTATTTATTACTTCTACTTCTGATCTCAATAGGAAGAACTGTGAAGATGTACATTTTGTTTTGGTTTGAGTGTAGCAATAGTGTAGATCCCAGCAGTCCTGCTTTTACTGGAGCCACCTCACACAGACCTGCCAACAGTTCCACAACTGGCGTAAATACCAAAGTTATGGATCAGATATACAGCATAAAGCAGACTAAAGCTGTACTGATGCAACACTAACGACAGGAGGCTGCTCCCTGCACTCCAGGTCAAAGAAAGTATGTCTTTCTGGAACAGCCCCATAGGCCTTGAATTTCGACCTGCAGGACATAAAAATGAAGACAGACAAGAACAAGAAGGAGGGAGTAAGTTTTAGGCATGAGTGTGTCTTGCAGGAACTCTACTTTCCTTTGCTTCATCCCTGGTTAACTTAAGCGTCTCAACCATCTTAATCATCTCAACTCAAAGGGTTTGTCTTTAAGATAATCTGGGTAAAAATTACTTATGTATCAGAAATTACATCCTGGGTTAGACTCCTATAAAAGAGCCCATCCCTGCATAAAACACCTCAACTTCCTGATTTTTCTTCTTTCTTTTCAGTTTGGTAGTTGTTCTGGACAAAGAGTTAAAAACAAGCTGGGGGGAGAATGCAGCCACAAGTGTTGAGGTAGCTGTCTGATGTTATTGCTATGGGAGACACCATCTCCCATAACATCCTCATAGGAAAGCTCAGGCAGTGTGGGTTGGATTAGTGGACAATGAGACGGATCGAGAACTGGCTGAATGTCAGAGACCAAGGGGTGGTGATCAACAGAGCCGAGTCAAGTTGGAGCCCCATCTCTGCTCTGGTGAGGCCTCATCTGGAGTACTGTGTCAGTTCTGGTCTCCCCAGCTCCAGAGAGACAGAGTGGAGGGCTACCAAGATGATCAGGGCACTCTGACAAGAAAAAGGCTGAGAGACCTGGGACTGGAGAAGCCTGGAGGAAAGAAGACTGAGAGGGAACCTTGTCAATGCTTATCAATACCTAAAGGGCGAGTGTTGACAGAAAGGGGCGAGTGTTTTTTTTCTGTAGTGCCCAGTGGCAAGACAAGAGGTGCCAGACACAAGTTGGAACACAAGAAGTTCCATCTGAGCATAAGGAGAAACTTCTTTCCTGTGAGTGTGAAGGAGCCCTGGCACAGGCTGCCCAGGGAAGTTGTGAAGTCTCCTTCTCTGGAGGTTTCTCAATCCACCTGGACACGTTCCTGTGTGACCTGATGGAGGGGAACCTGCTTTAGCACTATCCAACCGGACTAGATGATCTCTGGAGGTCTCTTCCAACCCCCACCATTCTGTGATTCTGTAAGCAAAAATCCGCACACAACTAAATGCCCTTTGCCACCTCAAAGACAACAGAGTAAAGCAAAACCAATGGAAAAAAGTGCAAAAAGGAAGCTCTGTACCTTGAAGTTCAGAATATACTATAAAGCCATCCGTAGTGACAGGGATTACTTCTCTCTTTTTCCATTTTCTTACTGACAGCTGTTGGGGAACATTAACAAGACTTTTAGGCACATCTGGAGGGTCAGCGTAGAACTGTCTGTTAATGCAAACGTGTTGCTCAAATGCATCATCTAGGAAATCTCCCATCCCCAGTCCAGCAAGGGGTCAGGAAATCCTTCAGGCACCGTGTCATCTATTATTCTGCTCTATCTTCCAAAATATGTGTTTGGGATTGTTCTTAGTTCCTATGTCTAAATAGGTAGCTGGTTCTGTCACTCAGCATCATGCTTGTTCCTCCTGAAGAGACATAAATAGTTATGTCAATTTCTGCAGGAAAGCTGCCTCTCACCATTAACTCAGAGCGGGCCAGATTTCTGCTCTGCAACCCCTTTACCTCCTACTTTTTTGTTATCCCACATGCAGTCATAGAAAGAGGAAGCTACCATTCTATGTACATGACCAAAATGGAAAAGACCTCCAAGGATGCAGGCAGGCAAGGAAGCAGGCTCCAGCTCATGCTTGTCATCTTAATGGGCTTCAGTGATTATCTTCCTTTTCTGGCACAGATAGGCCTGCCTCTGCTGCAATGAGCAAGCTGATGACATGTACTTCTTCTAAGGCCAGCACAGTGCGTGTATTTCTCTCAAAAGGGGCTGAGCAAGAGTTTGAGAATTATGAAGTGTGCTGATGCACGGTATGTATCCTTTCTTGCCTGTCATAAACCCGTAATGATGAACAGGTTTCCTCCATTTATTTGTCCTGTTAACATCTCCTACTCTAACTTCTCGATTTCTATTGTGGTTTAGAAGCTGTTAGGGCCTTTCTGGTGATTTAGAAAACAGAAGAACAACAACAAAATCCCAAATGAAGAGTTCCCTATGGATGTTCATTACTTTAAGCTGTTTAATAAATACTGAAGTGATTATTTTTTCATTATTTAAACAGTATGTATATTAAAAATTCAGAAAGTACACATAGCAATTGTCCCAGTAACATTAGCACAAACAACGTCTGCTGCAATCCAGCACGTTATACGTGGGCATAACAATTAAGAACCATCTGGTGACCTGGCACTTGATGGTACAGGAATGAAATTTCAATTAAGTTTTATTATCAGAAAGTGTAAGTGACAGCTCCCACTTGAAACCCCAGAGCCAGTAAACTGTCCAAATAAAGAGAAGGATGTCACCCAATTAATGGGTTGGATCACACTGCTTGATTACATACTTTGTAATTAATGTGCTCCTTTTCCATGTTCTTGGGCACAAATTGCTCATGCAGTTGTATTTTTAAGAAAAACTGTCCATATGGCAGGTAAATTTCGAGAATCACACTGCACTTCACTGAGAACAGGTCAATACAATACCCAAGTCAATAATTTCCTTGGTTTGACAAGCAAAGATGATATCTTGTGCAATATAAAAACAAAAGCCCAAGTGAAAAACTGTATTCTAATGGTAAGGCTATGCCAGCTAGCATTGCAACTGTGTTCAGGTTTACCTGGAGCTGTGAAACAAAATTCAGAAGTGCAAGAAAACTTCTCTTCTGCCCCAATGCTCACCTTACTACCAGACAGTGATTCAAGTGGTGGACTTCACAGTCCCCGAAGAAAACAGCCCATCCGCACTAGAAGAAACCATCAGCACAAACCCCCAATTTCCTGATTGATGTTGGCCTTTGATAGCTATTATTGTAGTGATTGTTTTATTTAGTATTTAGTATGTAGGGTCTGTCAAAAACACCAAAAGAATCAGTGACCTCATCAAAAAATGCTTCAGCTTTTCGACATTGCAGTTGAGTTATACTTCGTTCTGTGAAAGAAATTGACTCTGCAGTAAGTGACCCATGAAAGTTACTACAGATCTCACTTTTGTAGACAAGAAAGCAATTTGTGATACAATCACAGCACCTGGAGAAGGTCTGTTCTGCTTCAACTCATATCCAGTTGTCTAAACCAGAATCAGAATTTACAAATAAGAAAAACAAATCCAGACTGTGACCCACTCTACTTTCAGTTTGTTCAAGAACAATCCCACAGACCCACACCTCTGCAGAGAGTTACAGTCTCATCTCTGGAGAATTTCTCCAGTGCACATTTACAAATATGCAGATACACTTGACTTTGCAACAGTATCCATTAACCTTAAAGTAACCCATCATCTTAAGAAGTAGAGGATTTCTGTGCATTCTTTTCTAAGTTTCAGCAATGTTCCTCTTTTTAGCAAAGGTGGCTGCACAGATAGAAATTACTGATGTCCTCCAGACAACCAAACCATCACAGCCTTTAGATTAAGCTTCATTGCACGAGTATAATATTGTTTATTGCTTATATTTATGCTTTTGGGGCACTTTGTATTTTCACTCATAAAATTACTTCTCACAGGCCTTGTGTTTAGTAAAGCAGCAAGCTTTGTACAAACAGAAACTATTCTCAATATTGAAAAACCCTAACAGAAATTGACTCTACTCTAAATTCAAGCAAATATCAGTAGCATAATCCTGTTCTCAGAGTAAGCTCTGCTTGGAAACTAAATGGCCAAAGTGCTCCCAAGGGCAGCAATTAGTATTTTAGCCAGTGGAATTGTTTGGGGAGACTCTTGTAAATTTAATGAATTTCCCAGTAGTCAATCCATCATAGTCACTAATATGCTGGCAATACTGCTACTGATAATGTTGCAAATACATTATAAGCCCTCATTTATTGCCTTAAATTTTAATTCAATGAATTCTGCATGTGAACTCTTCTCAGATGGTGATACTTTGTGCTAATGCAATCAAAGATGAGCCATTTGGGAGCATAACAAGACTAAGCTCAGTACACTTGGCAGGATGTCACTGGGAAGGCAAGACATTTCTTACCCAAGCTTCTGTTCTTTATCTCTTACCTCCCTAATATTTGTGCCTCTAAACTAGAACATAATTAGATCTACCCCTTCTGGGCATCATTTTATGGATTAGAGAAACACACAGGGGAGAGGTCCAAGTGAAAACTCAGGCTCTCTATGTGTTCAGCCAGCTTTTAGACTTCCATGAATATGGAAGTGCTGAATTCAGCAGTGGCATGCAGAACTAGAGGCGATAATACTTGAAGGACTCGGGACTTCATCTAACTCATCCCCTTGCCCTTAGGCAAAAATCAACTTGTAATTACATCAATCCTGACTGATTTTTGTCTAGTTCAGTTTGTTTAAAACAACTGTAAAAGAGATAATGCATCTTCCCTAGGCAACATGTTCTAGTGCTTCATTATCCTGAATGTTAAAAGTTTTTCCCAGTGTAAAATGTCAATGTCCCCCAGTACAATTTAAGTCCATTATTTCTCATCTTACACACTATAGACAAAGAGAACAAATTACTCCCTTCCTTTTTGAGGGAGCTTTCCTCTTGTTTTTTTCTCTGGACTAAGCAACCACAGGTCTTTTAGCCTTCTCTCATAGGCCACTGGTCACTCTTGTTGCCTTCCAATTACAGCCATACATATCTTCATTGAAATACAGTACCCTGAGCTATACACAGTCAGTCTAGAGAAACTTTCCTGTGAACCTAGTAGGTAGGAAGAGCTACCTCACATACCTTTCAGCCTCTTCCTGTTTACACTTATCTGTGAGTGTAATACACATCCTTCCTCTTCCATCAATTAGCTGTTAACCAAACTATTGAGTATGTCCAGAATCATAGCAGACCCTTACAAATGCTTCACTACTACTTACTTGCATTTGGACACTAACCCATGGAGAACTGTGTGCTGAAAACACAAAACCAATCACATGAGAAATTTCACATCCAGAGCACGTTCCTCAGTTTATCCACAGGAATGTCAGAGCATCCAAATGTCAAGACATCTGTTGATTCTCCCCCATCCAAACAGCTTGTTACACAGTCATAGAAAAAAAAAGTAGATTAATCTGGTATAATTTGTTTTTGACAAATCCATGCTGGCTATTACTCATTTCCTTGTTAACTTCCAAACACTTACAGGATGTTTATGTGACTATTTGTTACAGCATTTTTCGTCTTGGATTTCAAAAGGAAAACAGTCAGGCAACATGCAGGTAATCAGTAGTAAGGACAGTCTGTCCAGAAAAACAAATGATGAGTAAGTGAACACAACATACCTCAGTGGCTTATGTCTATAAGCGACCAAATTTCTAATAGATCAAAGTGTGGTTGACCAGGAAAAAAAAAATACAGAAAGAAAAGGCTTTAAAATGAGACTACAGAAATCTTTTATGTTCCTTACTCAGCTTTACTCACTGTTAAGGTAGACCCACTAGAACACACAGAAACTTAAAAATAATAGCTTTAAGCCAGAGCAGTATGATCAGATTCATTCAGACCCCTGAACAACTTTGCCTTAACAGGACAACTACACTAACAAGACAAGCAGTTCAAGATGCTTTATAGAGAAGTAGGTATTTACATGAGTCAGATGGAAGATGCATTTCCGCTCAGTAGTAATTGCATTCCTATGTAGGCTGTACAGACTTACAGTACAGATTTCTCACCATTAGTGCTTAGGAAGAAGTTTCCTTCCAGGTATAATCATCTGTGAAGCATCAAGTACTGGCTCTTGCTGATGACACAAGAACCCAAATCAGAAAGAAATTCAAATGCTTATGAGGACACAGTACTCAGGCTACATCAAAACTAATAAACTAAGCAGGGCCAGAGCACAGACCTGTGCCCTGGTAAATGAACAACCATGCTGTTTAACAGCCAGTACCCCACCAGCTGGGCTTTAGGTGCACCCAGCAGCTCTGTTCCACATCTGCAGGCTTGGTTTGGGGGACAGCATGGGCTATGGACAGCTTCTAGGAAGAAGACCAGATAAAATCATTTGTCTAGACAAAAAATCCATGTGATAATATGGAAATGATCACGACTGTGATACTTCACAATGGGCCGGAAGATAGATCTTGGCCTGCCCTATTCACTGTTATCCATGTAGCCTTGGAGATCAGCCTGGAAACAGAAAAAGCTTCCCAGATCAGTGTAAAAAAAATTATTGAGAATCTGTGACAAGCTCAGAGCATGTATCTACCAAGTCTCTCAGTGCCATCTTGACTTTCTTTGGCTTAATCTGAAAGCAGTTTGTTCTCGCTCACCACATTGAGAGGCCAAGCTAGGCATCCAATGGTTCATATAGAGTGGGCGAGTAAAAGGACTTAAATCCCTACAAGCCTTACCTATGGATCCTAGTGCATGCCTGGGTAGAGCAGCACAGCTCTCTTTTTTCCCCATCCAAGTACTGCATATTCCTCTTCAGCTTATGGCAGATCCCAGGTTGCAATACAAGAGAGATAGGTATAAGCCCCTTTTCCCTATGAAACAGCATAATGTTGAAATGATCTTTTTCACCAGATGACAGAGCCCTTCCAAACCCCAGCTTTCATGGTAGAGAGTTTTGAGTGTAATTGGAAGGTCTTCACATACATTTCAAAAATAAAGCAGAAGGTGAAAATAAAACATGCTTTAGTGTCTTCCAATCTCCAATGTTTACCTTGTTTTTTGGACCCGAGACTTACAGAACTTCTCTTCACTCAACCCAGTAGAATCAATTTACTTATTGCTTTAAACCACTCTCTACCATTTCCTTCCACTTGTGTGTCCTTTGATTACATTTTGCCTCCTTAGCATCATTTAAGCATGCTCTTTCAAATTTGTACAAGCTCTTTATGAATTTTCACAGCTGGATTCAGATTATATTTCCCCCAAATAAAAAGTTGCAGCATCCTTTCCTCCTTTTATTTTCAATATTGTTTGGATTCAAGCCTGTGCCAAGTCACACACCTCATGCAAAAGACAGAAGCTTTGCAGAACTTGAGAGTTTTTCATTCATTCATTTGGAACATTCAGTCAGCACTTTCATACCTATAAAAGCTTTCTTAAAGAAAATATATTTTCAGTTTATTCTTATCTGACAAACTACAAATTCTGGTACATTGAGCACCAGCTGAGTGACAACTTAATCAAAGGCAAAAGTTAAGCTTCATGGCTCAGCAAACACTGGTGGAATCTATAAAATCTAAAAGAAGATTTTTTGCAGTGCAAGGAGAGAGTATTTCAAGAAATGGGTTTTTAAATAATCCCAAATTTAAACAATAATATTGTTAAGCAAAGCATATGGGAAATCACAGATGACCCAACATTTGCTTTTCAGTAAAGGCAAAGAGAAACATAACTGGAGAATGGCTTTAAAAGTTATGATGAAGAGCAGAGGCAGAATCTGCAAAGCCAGAATAGAGCTACGGCATGCCTTCCTTCATTGCTTATGCATGACTCCAGCTTTAGTGTGCTTAATAAATCATTCTGAATTTTGTATTCATACTGGATTTTTAAAGAGATCCATCAAACAGATAGCTCTTTAACTTCTAGGTTTAGAATCATTTTTGCTTAAACCAACCAAAATGTACACTTTAAATACACCTTAAAACACATAATTATCAGAGTAGGAACTGCTATTTTTAGTTCTAAATTCGCCCCACAACCATATTAGTCCGTTCCTCTTTCACAAGAGAAAAAGACGGTACCACTCTTATATATACTTTGCATTTTCTGATTCAGTTTGATTTCACTGTTCAGGGATAATCATTAGATGTGATGCAAGAGCTTAATGTGGTTTTTCTTAACACTTGCCCTATAGAAAGCTCTTCCACAGCTCCTGGGGTAGCACACAACAGCTTTTTGTGTTATGCTCTTTTTAGCATGGTCCGTGATAAGAAATTACCTTTTGATTCTAAACTTGGTTTCTGTCCTCAAAGGGATAAAGTACAATGAGCTAAATCCAAAGTGGATTTGCTTGGGTAACTATTTGCTTGGGTTCAGTAACAATCAGTACATTATCTAGGCTTGAATCTATTATCGGAAAAGTGAATTTGTAACTTGCAAACAAAAGAGAAAACATATCTTTACTAAGTCAGATTTCCCAAGAGCTTACACTGGGGTATTCTTGGCAACAGCAAGAGCTTTGCCTTCTGTGTTGCTCTCCCTTAGGCAAAAGAGATGAGTTGTGTGCTTTTGCAATGAGGAGACATATTCATTTGATGTTGATTTTTAGCTGGAACCTATCACATTTAACAACAGAGGCAACTTGGAGTTCCAGGAGCAAGGAGAGTGGAAGGGGCAGATCTCTGTGTTACAAATTGGCAACATGAAGAATCTGTCACCTTCCTATATATATTTGATAAGCATATTTTTTTAAGTCAGGTGTTCTCAGATTAATGTATAAAAGTTGAACAGTAAGATGCTGTAAATTATGGATCAGGTCTCCCTTTAGCAGAGGGCAAACTGGAGAATTTATCGCAGAGCCAGAGCACAATAAAGCCCCGTCTTTCACAGATAAGCTGAAAAGACCTTTCCGTTGGGAACTAACCACTTAGTTAAATAATGATATGCCAAGTTTTAAAAGCAGTTTTATCTAGGACTTTACAGAGTGGCTGCACTGGGTATGACTAAAGGGCACTGTACAGTAGCCCTTCCTCACTGTACTCCCACCCAGCCTTTGCTGGATGCATTGCCCCAGTGACGCGTCCTTGACAATATGTTGATGATCCCTGCAGTGCTAAAGTAATCCTTCCAGCCAGCTGCATCCCAGACACCCTTGCTCCATCCTTTTATCTTGTGCACATGGGACTCTCTCAGATCCTTATGGCTTCCGCTATTTTTCAAGAGCCTGTGGTAGAAACATAGCCCTTCTTCCAGAAGGCAGATGGAGAAAGGATGATTCAGAACACACACCTTGGTCACAATTTCAGAAAAGAAACCAGATCAGGCTAACTAGATTTGTAACACTGGGGATACTTTTAGGCTGACCTCATGGTCAAGCCATCCCAGATCAACTAAGAAGGATTATGATTTTAAATTAGGTTCTTTTAAATCATATTTATGGTTCTCTGCCAACTACACCCATGGTTAGTCAGTCTTTATTTCCAGTACAACTGCAGTGAACTTTGGAGCTTGAAATAGCTTAGGAGCTTGTAATTAGCATCTCTTCTGCACCTCTTGGCTGATCAAGAATGGCACCCTCTCCATCTCTGGAATGCCAAAAGCTTTGGGCACAGAGTTGGTGTTATTTTTCTAAAAGATTGATTCTTTTTCGGGCCCCTGCAAAGGGGGCAAAGAAGTACAAGGCAAAAAAGGACAATTGCTTCTCCACAAGCTCCACTGAAAATGCCCTCTTGAAAGCAAGAAGAGCTTATTTGTATGGATGAACCAAGCAAATTAAGAGGTGAAGTGAATAACAATGTGCTGGAAGAGCTCTATTTTCAGAAGGGCTGCTTGTAACAAGAAGGCTCAGTGATCAGGCATCTCCACTCCTAGGTTCCCACAATGTCCCAATCTACCATGAAGTTGTAAAAGGCTGTGAAACATTGAAAAACTATCCAAAGGGGAAAATAGATCACTAGGCCTTTAAAATGCTCTTTTAGACCCTTGAGAGTCACTCAGGTATAAAAAGAAGGACATTTATTTTTCCCTTAGATACCTAAGAGTTCAGAAACAATACAGATTATTGATCAGTGTCATGTTTTGAGCTTCTTCCTCTTCACAATAGATTTTCAAATAATAAATATTCATTTGTTGACCTAGAAAATGTGACTTTTTGCAGACCCTCACTCGTGGCAACAGAATTAAATATTGCATTTTCATCTTTATGTTCACCACTCTCAAATACACGTCCTTCTTTAAAAATGCTATGGTAACAATAAGACAAAAGTAGTCTCTAAAATAGCCCAAACCCTTGTGTAAGCTGTGACAAATCAAGGCAGAAGGGTTATTGTGGGGAAAGAATTAGACCATGAGGGACCAAGAACAGAGTGACATGTTATCCAAGCAGAGTAGACAGAAAACAGACACTTAAATACCTTATCTTCAAACAACACATCAGAGTAGCAGTGAGTGATCAACTCCAGCCTAACTCCCTTAAGTCCCCTCCATTTCCCTCAATACATGGTAATAAATAGCCTAAGACCTACAGAAAGATCCACTAACCCTCCACTGGAGTGACTGATTGCTCTGCCTTCATTCAAAGCAGTGAATGTTTCCCTGGGCTTTGACTGTCACCAAAGAGACAAACCATGACATGGGCCTGGCTCAAGAGCCACATGGAGCTGGAGGTCAGCACTGCTGCAACATCACCAGAGTAGGGACCGACAGCTGCAAGGGATCAAATGGAGTCCTTAAGCCATGGGCAGAGTGGTCTCAGGTAAGGCTTATCAGGGCCATTAAGGCTGTGAGTGTTTCCAGGGCTATGACACTCTTCCAAATGCCTTTATCCAGTACAAGATATATCTTACCACTGCAGACACAGCTGGTGTCAAGTTCAACACCAGACTTTGGTGTGGATTTTCCACTGTCTTTCAATATTATACTGGCTAAAGGAGTCTCAGCAGTGAATCCCCATCCACATAGATCTCCCCAATGTGAGATACCCTCAGTCATGTGATAGGGAGGAACTGCAGATCCTTCTTCTCCATCCCAACACACCTGTGGCTGCATTCACTCCTGGCCATTCTTTGCCTACTCTGGAGAAATGAGCCAGCCCATGAATCTCCCCTTATTCCTCCCCCGTAGCCCAGGCTGCGGTTTGATGTGGCAAACTAACCACAGGCACAGCTCAGAGGCACATGTGCAATGTAAGTTGCTGGTTGTCACCTAGCATAAGCTCTCTGCAATCCCTGTAGCAGAATAGTGCAGCTCAACCATGCTGACCCTTGTACCTGTCTGCAGATTAACCCTCTCTGGCTCATCACCACAGCATTTGACACACTAGATTAAGCACTTATTTTTTTTCTATAGCTTCCCAGAAACCCAAGCAAGGGAATGTCAGTGACAGTAGCCATTTGCCATCCAATGGCACAGAGGGGTTTCCTGCAAATACAGTTTACTTAAATGCCATCTGCTCTCCCACACAGTCAGGGATGTTTTTCTTGTGTAAGGAGTTATCCTAGATCTAGTTTATGTAACCCTCTGAGGCACATTAAGCCCAAAGCCTAATTGTTTTTGAGATGAAGACATATTGTTTAGACAATCAGGGTCTAAAATTATGTGTTCTGAAATCTAGCTGTGGTTAGTTAACAAAAAAGAAAAAGGAATAAAAATGTAATTCCTTCTTTTCTCCTGCCTTCACCTTTGTCTGAACTCCCCCAGTTTGTTTGTGCTAGCTCTCTTATTTACAGCCCATGTGGGTCTCACACTGGGTTGTCCCAAGATGCATTAATAATTTCAAAGCACTCTGGTTTTCTATGTATTCCTCACCCTTGCTAGAAGAGCATTATTAATCACCCAACAATCCCATACGTCTCCAAACTGAAGAGCCTATCACCTCCTTCTAAGGCATCTTCCCAAAGCCTCGTGAGGTGAGCTTTCCCATTTTTCCCTGCACCTTTCCCCAGTGACCCCAGAGTATGCACAAATTGTGCTGACTTTTTAAAAGAAATGATTGCAGGTGCCTAGCTTGTTGTTTATTCTGGCAAGGCTGAAAATAGCAACTGCTAACAAATATTTTGCCCTTCACAAGGCTTCTCACAGAGATGCAGCTGTTATCTCATCTAGTAAAAGTGCCAGCCCTAAGGGGAAAACAGACACTTAATTAGGTTAGGATAAGCTTTAAAAAGGTGACTATCTAAAATTAATACCCATAATGCTGTGTGGGCTCAGATCCTTAAACTAATTCCCTACTTATGCAGTAGGGAACAATTATTTCAAGATTTTGTTTTCCATACTTGACTCTGATGACTGATGGCTCTGTTTAATCATCAAAAGCAGCATGTAAAGAGGAAAAAGGACGTCTCTGTCGAGATGGATAGACCCCCTGGGTCATAACGTTAAGCTTCAGAGGAATAGCTCATGCCCTGGATTCCTGAATTTACCAACCTGCCAAGGCAAAGTGCATCCACAGAAAGCCCACCACAGGTTTTACAGTGAGAACGTGTTATGTACAACTTTAGGATTTTTGTCTGCACCCTGTGAAAGTCCACACAACAAACACTGGAACTTGTGGCACCTTTTCACCAGTAAATATCAGCACCTTAACACAATTATTAATACACATTCCAAGATATACTTCAACTTGGACAAACAGCCTCCAAAGTGAGATAAGAAATTTGATATTCCGAGCCTCCACCATCCATGCCAAAAGGGAAGTCATTCAAGCACACTGCCATTTTCACAAAATAGCAATTAAAATAATACTAATACAGAATACAATTTGTTTCAGAAATTGAACCCCATGTGAAAGCCTCACCAAGGAATTTCTGTCTCACAGCCCACTGCGATATCGTCTACAGGAACAGCTCAACAGAAAGACTAAGCAAAAGGTCATACCAGAACATTTATAATAGCTTAGCCTGAAGGATAACAAAGCTCTAGGTACAATCCATTAATCCATTTTTGCAACACTCCATCATTCCTTTTTACATATATTCAAGAAGAGAGACATAAATAATGGGCCTTCTGACTTCTTTTTTACATTGTGTCTGCTCTGAAGGCTTGAAAGCTTGCCTTAAAAGTTTATGAGGACAACCAGGGTGGTCTGTCAAGACTCTGTGTCCCTGCTCACGTACATGAAAATAACTTTAAAATTAGCGGGTATTACAATCTGGTTAAGAGACAAAGGGGATTAAGACTGATTTTAAAACACTTGGGGCTAAACAATGTTTGATATTTAAACAGAAATACCTTCCTGAGATTTCAGACATGGCATGTCATTTCTAACTGTAGTTTCACATAAGTACATAGACACACACTCCATAACTTATTGCAATTAAAAATAAATATGCTGAGTCCTTGCATCAGTCCTAATGTAAAGGAAATGTAAAGGCAAATGTAAAGGAGACCTCAAGCAAGAAGTTCTGGGCCGGTAATATATCATATTTAACAGTTTTGACTTTTAAAGCATAGGTAGAGAGAAGATGAGAAAGCCAAGAACCTGCATCAAAGAAGAAGATACTTCAACATTCAGCTCCTGGTTTTTACTGTCATTCTGTTTTTCTTCAAACATGTAGACTTCTGTGCCCCACTGTTTCCCAGGCAAATGCTTATTGTAATAAAGACGGAAATATTTCCTTGCCATTGCCCCACACAGAGTAAGGAAATAAAAGAAACAGTCTTCTTTTCTCTGGATAGATTCCAGCCTCTGTACATTTTGATAGTTAAAACAACAATAAACATTCAGATCCATCAATAAAATGTATCATTAAAATCCTACAGTTTCTCCTCTCTCACCAGGGGAAGAAAATCAGTCTGAAAGTAGGCACTGTTAGGGAAGATCCCAGGGCAAGTATGGCAGCTTCTCGTCCAGAGAATTTTTTTGTATGTGCCTTGGGCCACTGCTCTGCTTTTTCCACAAAAAGCATGCAACAGAAAATGCATGGACAAGCAGTCAGGATCTAGGGCCACGTATTACAGAAAGGTAACATGCATCACAACTATCCCCTTTCCTAACAATACAACTCAGACATCAGGAAGGCAAGATGGAAGAAGCTGTGGCACAGAGCTGTGGCAGCTGCGAGTTGCTCTACAAACTCAGCTTGTGCTGGATGATAGCTCATGGGTAGGAGTTGTCTAGCCCAGTTTCTACTGCTGTTGCAGATAGGAACCCACAAGTGTTTCAGTTGTTCCAGCTTCTTCTCTTTACCTCGTTTCACAACACTGTAATTCATGACTGGATGGTATCCAGAGTTCTCATTTGTAAAACAGTGCAAAATAACAAGTGAGAGCTGTTTCAAGGGTCCCAAATGGACTGGCTGCCAGACACCTTGAGCCCACTCTAACAGTTCTGTTTAAGAGCGATAACCAGGTTCCGAGCATTGTTCATGGTGAGTGCACATGCAGAAGTATAAGCCCAGTGCTTCATGAACTCATACAGCTGCAAAGGCTTCTGTGCCCAAGGACAGAGAGGGTTCTCCTCAGAGAGCTAGGCAGGACATACCTTTCTCAGTTTTCAAGGGAATACCTTGATGAAGTCACCATGTCACAGAATTTGAGAAATTCAATTGCAAATAAAAAGTGGGAAGTACTTATGTTTACTTCTGCCAAGGGGTATCGTGGGAGGCAGAATAGAAAAGAAGTAGAAGGAGAGCCTTAAAATGTTATGCAAAACAGTAATCACTGGTAGATCTTGTCTGTAAAATATACACTGCTGAGGCCAAATGACAACCCCAGTCACAAACCTTAGTGAACCTTTTCCCAAAATCCTATAAAATGTCAGACTTCACAGACAGATCAGCCAAACTTTGCCTGGTTTCTGATTTTTGGCACAACTATTGAGAGCTTTAGTTATCAGATGCCAAATAATTATTCTTTCAAGATAAGAGTTAACGTGGGTCATAATCATTCATGTTGCAGAAGTACAGAAGTGGCTGGAGCTACACTGGGGAGCAGTCTGAGCCACTATCTTCCAGCCTTAAATTAATTACACGAGGAAATTTACCATTTTTATATTTTCCTTTTACAGGTCATTAAATACCAATGTAATTGCTGCACTGATTCCTATCTAGAACATGAATTCTAATTAATAGCATTGCAGTAAGTTAATTTAATATGGTAATAGCTTCAGAATAGCTTAATTGTTGTCATTATAAAGCACCTGCAGATGTTCAGCCAATCAGTTCATTCATTATCTGGCCACTCTCATGTATCCATATGTAGGGAAAACTTTGCCTGCAGGAAGGGTAATGAAATGTTTCAGCATTACTACTGGAAAAAAAAAAAAAAAAAAAGCTTTTTCTAAGGGTAAAAGGTCTAAGTGGAAGGAGGTGGTTGGAGCTATACAGGAGGAAATTTTTTTTTACATCATTGACATTTTAGGAAATGGAACTATCCCTCAATGTCTGTAAGCAGAACATGCTGTCCTACACTGCCTTCCCCATGCATGGCTGCTGTAATTGTTTAAATTCAGCCTCACATTGAAAATGCCAACAAGATCTGTGAAAGTCAATACTGGGCCATTGCTACATCATTTCAAGCAAATTCTCATCTGGATATGACTGGGAATAACCAGATAGCAGTATTCTTGCCCCACTAAATGGTGCTTAGCTAGATGAAAAAAACATTTTGTTTCTGGAGACCTACAAGAAGGGAAGGAATTGAAAAGTATACTCAATAATTTCAATTCCTCTCATCAAGCAACCTTTTCCTTTTTTTTTTTTTTTTTTTTTTTTTAAATTTACAGCAGTGTCAGAATATTTGAACTACTGTCCTGCAATGTTTTCAGTTTTTGTCTCCGCACAGACTGGCATTTTCTTTATGACTTGCAGACCTCCGAGTGTGCCCTTGGAACTAAAACTGACAATAAAAACAAAGGATATCATTTTCATGGAAGTAAAATACTGTTTCCAATATACAGGAAAGGAAACAGAGGCAAATAGAATGAAGTGACTTTTCAGTTAAGAAATAACACATTTAACAAACTGTAATCAAATTAAAATTTAGGTGAGTCTGGAGTTTGTCTCATCCAATATCCCATTCCCTGTAAGAATGTCTTCAAAGTGATGGCAGGTTGTTTAGGGACTTGTCCAGTCAAATTTTGTATACCTCTAAGGATGGAGACCCTCCACCTTCCTTGAGCAATGTGTTCCTGTGCTGCATCCCTCTGTCTGTGACATTTTTGGCCCTGTACCAAACTGGCATTTATCTCATTGCAGTGTGTGACTGATGCCACTATGTGCCTGTCACTGTGCACCTCTGGAAAGAGCCTGGCTCCATCTCCTCAGTGCTCCTAGCTGGAGGCAGCAATCAGATCTCTGTTGAGTTTCCTCCAGGATGAACAAACCAAGACTCTCCAGCTCACCGTGTGCTGAAATTGTTTCTATTCAGAAGTGAATGTGCATTTATTCTTGGCTAGAGCCATACAGATTTGCCTGTCCTTGTTCCCATGTCAGGGTTGGTAGCTTTTTCAGGACTGGCATGCAAGACTCTACTTAGTTTTCCAAAATTAGAGACTCTGCCTACTGGTAGGAAGCCAGCAGGAGATGCTTCCTCTTTGGTGGGTAAAACAGTGCCAATCAGCCTAAGAGTAGTACCAGGCCTCTGTGTGAACAAAGGCTCCTGGCTAGTATAGATCCTGGGGCTTCTGTCATTCCCAAATGCTGTCTTTCCCAAAGTGCTGCAGGCCTCAATTCTCTCTTTGCCTGGAAATCTGCCTGCAGTTAGTGCAGCCTGAGCTGTCTTGGTCATAATGACTCAAAGAGATGTAACCCCCTTGCCAAAGCATGCTGCAGTTATGTAAAGCATGAAAGGACTGTTGATCTCTTTACTAAAGGCAATGGGAGTTCTTTACAATTTATTCAGGTTATTACTCTGCAAGTTAAAACTCACAATGTTAGGAAAGGCATTACTCTGACAGCCTTTAAAAAAGGAAAGATGATGTTTGTGGCACATGCTGTAAGTTTCTGTAGCAGAAGAAACATTAGAGCATCATTTTGTAGCAGAGAGGAAACAAATTTCTGGCAAAGGAACAAGACTGAGTAAAACAAACTGATTTGCCTTACAACCTTCTCAGTAGCAGAGATCTGATTTTGCTCCTAGATTTGTTCAAAGGCAGTAAAGTAACAGCAGAATTCAGCAAAGGACAGACAATTCACAGATAGGTAAATGTGCTCTTTATTCTGCTTCAGTACAGAACACTCTTATCTATATATTCGACATCCAAGTTCACTAAGTCCAGGGACCATTGTGCAGCAGAACTATAAAAGAACATTCATTCTGATTTAGTTTTGTAATTAATCTGAGGTCCTTGGATCTAATTCAAGGCCATCTCAGTTTCTAAGCTTTCAGAGGTTGTTCCTATTTTATACCAGCATGTGTTAAAGAAAATATTGGCCCCTTTTCCTGGAGCTGGACTTGTGCAATGCTTACATGTAAAAATAATCCCACTGAGACCCCCATAGCTGCTTTGATTGCAAAAAGTCAAATGTTTCTATCTACTACGTAGAGAGGAAAGGAGCAAAGGGCTTATGCAAACTGGAAGAAAGGACAAGACAAAAGCACAGATGAGAAGGAAGAAAGCTTTGCCTCATATTCCTGATGAGTTTGCAGTATCACTGCAAAGTTTGATATCTGCGAGGTTCAGAGGAGTCAGCAAGCAGTTCCTGGAAAGGGCATAACCCTTAACGACCAGCACCTTTTTCAGTCAAAGTTAATGCTGCTTGCAGCAATGTTAGCAGCACCTCAGTGCAGCTGCAACTGCCCAGTGCAGCACAGAGCAGCAGCAAAGCAGCTTTATCAGGAGGTGTTTTTAAGGGCAGGGCTACCACTTCTCGGGATAATGAGAAACAGCGAACCAGTGCCACTGCCATGATAGAAATACTGCCCTACTGAGTCTAGCTGGAACAGGGCCCTCAAGCCAAGGAGAGCCTGTGCCAGGCTAGACAGCAGTAAGGAGGTGAAGGTGGAGTTTCCTAAGCAGCTGCAGTACACATTACATACCAGAGTCTTTAGTTTCTTGCTACAGGGAACTGTCAGTTTTGCAGTGTGCACAGCTATTTGTGGAAGGCTCCCCATATCATTCATGCTAGCACAAATATCTTCCCTCTCCAGGAAGGTCCCTTGGGTTTATGTCAGCTTGCAGAACATTTCAGATACTTTCTCTTTTCTACAAAAGTAGAAAGGGGGGAGACATTTCATCAAAATGAACAGGAACTAACATAGAAGCAGAGGAATGACTCTTCACAGTTTAATGGGTGCTAAAGTCTGACCAGCTTTTGACTGACAACTAGGAAAAGAAAATGAGAGATGTGCTTTGCTTGCCTCCTTTTGCTCTCAGGAAAGTTCTTGAAAGATGTTCAATGAGACTGAAAAATTGAAGAAAAGAGAGGAGGGAGGTAGAAAAAAGATGACCTCAAACTGACTGTTCAGTCTCTCCTCTGTGATTCATTCCAACCCACTCACCTAACCTGCAGACAATCTGTTCAAGAAAGGGAGCAAAAAATCCCTTTAAGGACATTTTCCTCTGAATACAGAATGCAGAGAATGCTGAGTCATCTACAATATCCTCTCTCACGGTGTGAGAGATTGCAGTCCAGGATGGAAGCAGGAGGCCTGTCATGGCAAGGATGGGGAATAGGGTAAGCTATCTTCTACTGAATCAAATCATATTTCTAAGTGAAGAAAAAAAAAGAAACCATGTACACTTTGTGCCAACACACAGCAATGACAACCCAAAAGCAAAGCAATTGCCTTGTTTGACATCAGCCCCTAGATCTGTCCAATGTACATTCCCTGCTAGCCAGCTGGCCATGAAAGATGTCCGGTTGGCAGCCAGAGAGACTTACCTTCACTGTAGCAGCCTTTGAGGAGGTGGGTAAAGCTGGAATCACAGAATAATTTCAGGTGGAAAAGACCTTTAAGATCATTGAGTCCAACCACTCACTTCACATTGCCAAGCTCATCACTAAACCATGTCCCTCAGCACCTCAGCTATGCATCTTCTGAATATCTCCAGGGATGGTGCCTTCACCACCTCTCTGTGCAGCCTGTTCCAGCGCGTAACAACACTCTCAGTGAAAAGGTTCTTCCTAGCTCTAATCAAATCCTCCCCTGACACAACTTGAGACCATTTCCTCTTGTCCTGTCATTCATTACTTGGGAGAAGAGACCGACTCCTACCTTGCAACCACCTGCTTTCAGGTAGTTGTAGAGAGTGATTGTGTCTGCCCTCAGCCTTCTCTTCTCCAGATTAAACACCCCTAGCTCCCTCAGTCACTCTTAAGACCTGTCCTCCAGACCCTTCACCAGCTTCATTGCCCATTTCTGGACACGATACAGCACCTCAATGTCCTTGCAGTGAGAGGCCCAGAAATGAACACAGTATTCAAGGTGTGGCCACGCCAGTGCTAAGTACAGGGGGACAATCACTGCCCTGGTCCTGCTGGCCTCACTGCTTCTGATACAAACCAGGATGCCATTGGCCTTCTTGGCCACCTGGCCACACTGCTGGCTCATGTTCAGCCGCTGTAGATTAACACCCCAGGTCTTTTTCTGACTGACAGTTTTCCAGCCACTCTGCTTCAAGCCTGTAGCGTTGCCCAGGGTTGTTGTGGCCCAAGCGCAGGATCCGGCACTTGGCCTTGTTGAATCTCATACAATTGGCCTTGGTCCATTGCTCCAGCCTGTCCAGGTGTCATGGTTTAGCAAGGAGTTGCTTTTGCTTGGTAACAGGGGGAGCGGGTTGCAGTGAAGACCCGGTAAAAGTTTTTGGACTCTCCCCCAGCTCCTGGGTTCAGACCCACCCCCCGGCCTGGCTGGGCCAATCTGGCGCCTCTGC